>PVJX010018798.1:0-35893 GCA_004027295.1 Dolichotis patagonum
TTATTCACTGCTGATAGGAATGTAAAATGTTATACCTGCTTTGAAACACGGTATCAAAATTGATCAAATATATAATTAGAAATAATATTACTATGTGAGCCAACACATATATCTGGATATATAAACAAAATAGTTGATTTGAGGGACTTGAAAATATTTTTCAAATCTGTTTTAATAGCAGCATTATACACAATGGTCACAAAGTGAAAATAACCTAAATTACTCAGGATGAATGAATAAATTAAATAAACAAATTGATCAAATGAATGAATAAGTTCACCACAAAGGAATAAAAATTAACTTTGGTACATACAGATAATGCAATATTATGCGGCCTTAAAAAAGAAAGAAACTAGAACACATGCTTCAACATAGGTAATCTACAAATACACTACAAAGTGAAACAAACCAATCACAGGGAAAAAAAATCTCATATATTTACGATATGGCTAAAGAAATAGAATGTATTAAAACAGAAAATAGAATGATGCTTTCCAGGGCTTGAGTTGAGGTAGGAGTGAGGATTTATTGTGTAATGAGTTTACAGTTCTAAAAGATACATAATTCTACTGGACTGTTCACTTAAGATTAGCTACAATGGCAATTTTTATGTTAGGTATATGTTCCATAATGAAACTGGATAACTTTAGTGTAAATTTCCTTTGCATCTAAAAAAAAAATCAAAAAATTGATTTGTTAGTCTAATATGAGCAATATTGTATCACTATAATTTCACATGACATTATACAATGTATTGATTGGCTATCACAAGAGCTTTATTTTAGTTTTGATTATTTACTGGTATTGATATAATGGAGATTTCTTGTTTTACCTCTGTACCTGGAATGCTTCCCTCTTCCTCTCTTGCTAAGTCTAGTGTCCTTCAAATTTCCTTAAATGTCTTTCCTCCAGAAACTTTCCTTTGCATTTTGGACTTTTTGTACATTCTCATAGCACACAATTTGTGAATTTTAAAGTATATGTCCTTATCATTAGTCAGTGAATTTCCTTATAAAAGATTGTTCTCACTTTCCCTGCTATATTCTGCGATACAAAGGCAGTATCTTAAACACATGAATAATAAAAATAAATGTATGTTTCAAAAGCAAGAATAGTAAAATAAACTAAGAAAGAATCTAAACTGTGTCTCTTTTATCAATAAAAGGGAGAAAAAATTCAGGTATGCCTGTAATTACAACATTTTGGGAGCCTGGCAGAAGAGGATTGCAATTTTGTGCCCAGGGTAGACTAGTTAGCAACTTAGCAAGACGCTATCTCAGAATACAAACACAACAATAAACACACTTACAAAAGGGATGAAGGTGTAACTAACCGTAAATGCCCTGATTTTAATTCACAGTATTGCAAAATTGAGAGAGAGAGAGAGAGAGAGAGAGAGAGAGAGAGAGGGAGAGAAAGGAGAGAAAGACAGGGGAGAGAGAGGAAGAGAGAGAGAGAAGGGAAAACTCTTTCAATTAATATGAATAAATGTCCTAATATATATGTTCAAAATTATAACTCATAAATACAAAGTCCATTAAACTGTGATCTTCCTGGAGTTAGCTCAGGAGTAGATACTGAAACCAAGATAGAATAATATATATGCTTTGACTACACTTGTAAGCTAGTGGGAGAGAGACAGAAAAGGACGTGGGGAGCAGGTTATTACTGTGGGAAACAGAGTCTGCGATCTCACAGGACCTGAGACAGATGATGTTGCTCGAAGAATTACAATGTGTCAAGTATAGAAAATAAAATATCTGTTCCTGAAAAGGAAAAAAAGCAATACTCAACTTCAACCTCCTGTTTAATACTATTGACAGAGTCACTCCCCAGCCTTTTCATCTACCCACAGTCAGTGTTAAACTGAAGTAATCTTGAAAAGTATAATGAAACCTAATTTATTTTGAGTAAGGTGTTGGCAAAAATATGTATGTTAAACAATTTACCATGCAAGATTCCCAAAATACAAAATCTCAATAGAAAAAAAGCCACATATTATTTTAGAGAATACCTGACTAGGTAGAAATGCCAGTGTTAAGAAAACTGCTGGGGAAATCTCAGATGGTGATAAGGAACAGCTTGCTTATTGGAAATTTGAGAAAAAAGAATTTCTGTTACATAAATCCTGAAAGCTTAGTTGGGAAAGCAAAACCTGCAATGGACCTTAAGTATTTAAATGAGGAGATCTTTCCAAACCAAACAAATGAAAGTACTTCCTAATTTTTCTGGCTGATACTAACAAAATATAGAAATAATGATATAGATTAAGAAAAAACAAACAGAATTTGGGTATTTGAGAATCTGTCAGTATAATCATATTGTTAAAATTCTGAAATTCATTGCCAAGAAAATGTTCTCCAAAGAGGAAAGCTAGAAATGTGACTGGACAACCTCTTGTTAATCCTGGTAAAGTAGAAAGTTGAAACTATTAAAGCATGTAGGCAGTTCTTCATTGGGAAAGTGATATGAGGACAGAAGCAGATGAAAAAGGAAAGAAACAATGCAAGGGAGACAGACAGAGAAAGAAGGACTGAAAGAAGAAGATGATGTTATGATGCTTGTTTTGAAGATGGATTCATACTTGGTGTAAAAAATGGATAACCTTCTAATCTCCAGAGGAATCAAGGCTGCTACCATGAGAACTTCAGTCATGCTAGGACTTGAACTGGTGACACAAAATATGACAGAAAATAAATGTTCTATTACCACCATAGTGATCCTGTCTTCTCCTTGGTTTACTTTCTGTGTTTCCAATTATCTACAGTAAGCCACAGACTAGAAGTAAGCTTTCCATCCTGACTTCCTAGCAGTATGATAAAATCTGCTGCTCTCCTCTCTTACCTGGAGAAACGTCACTTTGAACAGACTATTCTCACTGTAAAACTGTACCAACCAGCTCCTTAGAAGTTGCCAGTAAGACTACACTCATTTTTATTACATTTATTACTATATTACATTTATTACTATAATTATCCTACTTCATTAGTTATTATTAATAATTATTAGCAGTACCACAACTATGTGTCTATACCATATATACATATATATATATTTTTTTTTTTTTTGGAGAGAGAGAAAGAGGGAGAGAGATAGATGGTGGGGGAGAGACAGAGACAGAAAATATACAGTATTAGCCTAGCTGCCAGCATCCACTGGACTCTTACAAAGCTTTTCTATATATAAGTGGAGAACTGTTGCAGAGTCTAGTGTTCTATTAGAGTAATATGCACATAGTTAAGCATTCAAGTGTGTAAATATTTTAGGCATTAACATAATTGTAATGGTGTACATTTACAATTTTAAGGAGTAGACTTGATCCAATTTTTAGGCTGGCTCTAAGTTTCTTGCTCTACAACATTTTGGAAAATTAACATGAAAATAATTCTCATTTATTTTCACATGTCTCAGAAAGTTAATTTTATTCTCTAAGTATTTTAATACACACGTTAAACCACTGTTGTGTTACTTATATGAATAACCAAATGATTCATCTGGACATATTAAAGAAGAACATAAATAATAAAGTTTGAAATGAAAAGTTTTTAAATCACAGGTAAAGATTAGAGTATGTAAGGAAATAGAATTCACTGCAAAATATATTTTATTATTTTGGCTTTTAAAATTTGATCAAAGAATAGCATACTTTTCTAATTTCAAAGTTGATAGAGAAGAAATTTATAAATATATTAGATATCAATTTTTAAATAGAAGGAAATAAATTAAGTAAGAAAAATAAATTAATGTAATACTCATTATTAGCCTAATCATTTGAAATGTTCATAATTTTAAATTATGCTCCAGATAATTATAAGAGTAACCAAACTCTTTTTTCTGGGGGTGTTATTAGATTGTCATGAATATATACATGATTTGGACATTAGAATCCTTTTTAACAATAGAAATACATGATTCTATTTATTATTTAAAATGTAAAATAAAGTTTACCAAATGCATCAATATTTAACTTCCTGTTTGTTGGACTATTGGTTTTAACTGTCATAAATCTCTGCCAAGTAAATAATATTTGCAAAATATTTGTTCCATGATGTGAAGGAAAGTACATAAAAATGATAGTTTGGAGAATTTTGCATATGGGCTAAATGTCATAAAACATATGGTAAACTTAGAAAATTGTAAATTAAAGGATTAATTGATTGACATAAACTTGTTTTCTTGTGTGAACATGTGGTTTTATTTTCAGATATCAATATTTCAGTTACACAAATAAATCATGATTGTCAACACATGGTTTACCTTTAAATTTTACTAGAATAAACAGACCTATCTGGACCATTTGGAGTTTTATTTCAAAGGGTGTTTCTGGAATTGTCAAGAAAGCTTATTTGTTTTTCTGAAATATTTACTACTTTCCTTAATTTGTTATGAAGACATTGAACCTATCACAATATAATAGATTTGTTCATTTTTAAGGAAGATCAGTTTATGTATTGATATATACTAACTTTCTTCCAATTCATTAATTTTTACTTTAAATCACTGAACACAAATATCCTAACTTTCTTCCAATTCATTAATTTTTACTTTAAATTACTGAACACAATTTTATAAGGAGTGGCACACCTGAAATCAATAGGAATGGTAATATCTTTATCTTGATCAAGTTATGTCAAAAACAGTATTATAGTAATTAAATGTTCTGTGGTTTAACAATTGATATTTTTCTCTAAGTATTTGAGTCTTCTAATGATCTGGAAAATTGCAAGTAATGAATAGATATTACAGCATTAATATGATATTTTATGCTTATATGATGTTTGATAAAGGTAAATGAATTAGCTCAAGAAATTTGATTCAACTAGAACTTAATTGTTATTTTTTCTATTTTTTTAAATCTCAAACCAATTCTATACTGTTTTAAAAGTAGGCCAGTTGCGGCTGGCTTTGGAATTTAGTCAAAGAATTTACCTACAGAAATTTCACTTACTTGAAAACAACTTTTAATACATCATGATAGGGGGATGATTTTCCAAGATACAAGGATTTTTTGGAAAAGAGAAAAATGTTTCCAATCTCTGCATCAAAAGAGCAAAAACTAATAAAATTTGAGAGCAACAAAAATTGGTAATATATGTGGGTGTATGTTCAATTATTGCTACACAAATGCTGCCATCTAAAGATCCATACACAAATATTTCCTGAATTATGATAACTAACATCTTTATCTTACCCAAACATGCATATGTTTTGAGGAAATACAATAAATTTATCATCCTGATTATTTTATAAAGATTAATGATAAGAGTAAGAGTAAGAGTAAATATTTAAAAGAAAAGTACATAAACATATTACCATGATTAAATAAATGAAGGCCTTCTAAGCAGCTAAAGTAAATACTAAGGTTGGTGAATTGCTTATTCCAAAAGTCATATATCTTTTAATTTAAGTCTGCTTTTGACTTTAAAAACATCTAGAGACCTCTGATATACTTTAAATAATGCAGTAAGAATCAGGAATTTTTCTTCACAATAGAATTGAAAACATTTCTAGGGAAAATAATGAACTTTAAAATATATCACTCCAAATGACGTACACCAAAATGGGTTCCCTAGGCTCTATGAGAACACATTCATTGAAAGTTAAACATATAAAAAATCTGCTCTTTTCCCATATTCTTAACTGTAAATCATTATTGAGCTTTACATAAACTTTGCATGAACTGACCATTAAACTGCACTGCAAGTATTGTAAGGACTGAATTAGCTTGTGGATATTTAAGGACTGCCTCTATAGGAGATGTATACTTTTCTATTTCTCTTATAAAAATGTTTTTTTAATCTACGCCATTATGACTGTGATTGAAACCTTTACCTAACCAATTTTTAAGCTTTAATATCAAATATTTATTTTTTGTCACTATGTAGTAATACAGGAAACAGTATAAAATTATATGCATCTTATAAATGATTTCACCAAAGCATTCTATATTGTCTGCCAACATAGAGCGAAAAGAACAGCAACTTTCTTTTAATTGTATGTTCTTTATTCTTTAAATCATACTATACATACTTATATCTTTGAATTGAAAAGTTGTTGAGATGAAACAAGATTTATTTATATATTCTCTCTTTTTTTTTGGATTGCACTGTCAAATTAGAAGTTTGGGATGGAAATGATCACAATGTATTAGATTTATGCAAAACCATGCATGTTTTCACATTGAATTTTATTTTTTATTATTTCATATGTGTATACATTCGTGATATATTCTCAACCTACCAGACTATAAGTGGATACACTGAATAGAGAGATTACAAATTTTATAATTTAACATATACTTAGTCATCAATGCAGTTATATAACAAATAATTAACAGATACTCATAAGTCATATATATATATATATAAGTTCCATAATTAAGAGATAATGATATAAAATGAACAAAATAATACGTAAAAAGTGATAGACTCCTAAAATATGTACAAGTTAATTGCAATAAGCAAAACTTTTTACAGAGTACTAAGTTCATTCAAGATGAAACTGATAGAACTAATTTATTCTCCTTTTGTTTGTTTATTTTCTGTTTTTTGAGACAGGGCCTACCTACCTAATTCACGATGGGGACCAGACTGGCCTTGAACTCCTGATGATTCTGCTGCCTCAGTCACCCAAGTACTAGGATTACACGCTTGCACCACTACTTCTGGCAAAACTCATTTAATCTCAAGGAGACAAAGCACATTCTGGCTGGTTAGGTGCCTGACATCTGGTATTTTCTATGAGGAAAATTCTGTAAATTAATTTCATTAATATTAAGGCATGAAACTAAAACTGCTTTTCCACAATTTTGTCCATCAATGTACTAAGAGATATTACCTTCAAAATGTGTTGCAGATCCAAATAAATTTTTGAATAACTGAGTTAAGAATAAGCTTAGAACATTTTCATAGTAATTTTTCCAAAGTGTCAAATTTACTGTACCATCATTGGGCTGCCCAACAGAGCAGTAAAATATAAAATGTTAAGTGAAATTTGAATTTCAGATAGTCAATAATTCTATACTTTGCAGTATTTGGCACATGCTTTTTCTCAAAAAATACTTATTTAATCTGCTACTCAAATTTAATGGGATGTACATTATCTGGGAATCTTAAGTGAGAACACCCAAATTTCACTGGACATAATTTAACTGGCAACCATATTTGTACTTACTCAAGGAGGAGACACTGCATGTCCCAGTCACAGCTTACTTTGGCAGAAAGTTTGGTAAGGAAAAGTTTCAGAAAACATCTAGTTTGTAGACAATTGTAATCCTGTTTATTATTAGTGTAAAGTAGGAGTACATAATGTTTACATTCCTTATGTGCAGTTGGTAAATTTATATTACACACCTTTTTTTAAAATTTTTTTATATTTTATTTTGGAGGTAGTAAAAATACAACAGAACAAGACAGAACAAAGCCAATCGAGACAATGCATTGAAACTGGTACAGAACTTCACAGCAGGATACTGGGATAGTAATAATAGGTACTGTAGTATATGTATCTCGTTATCTTCACAATAGTTGTCCAATCTATTAGGTATAGCGAAATCAAACCAGAAACAGAACATTATAAAACCAATTGAAAGAGAATATTGAATAGAACAGACCAATTAATCATAACAAAACAAAACAGTGAAAATAACCTTTGCCTTCAAACAGAAGATAGAAGGAAATCCCCCATCCTCCCAACAGCTGCTGAGACTTCCGTCCCCAGTTGCTCCGGGATGGGGGATGGGGGTGGGAAGGTGGGGGTGTTTGATTCTCAGCCCGCATGCCTGCATGCTCACTCTAGGCAGACGCCTAAGTTCCACCAGGGCCGGTTCTCGAGCTCCTGGTTCTCCTCCTGGCCCCCGCCAGAAGCACTTAGCAGGAGAGCGGGCAAATTGCCTACCCACCTTAATTGTTTTTAGCATTCTTTTCCCCAGTCCAGTTTCCTCCATCTCTTGATCTCCTTCTTATTTGACAAATACCTACCTCCCTAATTCTTATTATCCAGCTTTATTTTGTCCTTTACTTACAATTTGAATTTCTCATCTAATAAAAATATGTGATATTTAAGCTTAGGTGTCTGATTTCACATAATGTAACTGTCTCAAGATGCATCTGTTTTCACACAATTATCTCGTTTATTTTTCTTTATGGCCGAGTAGTACTCCACTGTGTATAAGTACTACCATTATGAATTGTGCTGCTCTAAACAGGGGTAAACACTATGCTGCTCTAACACTAATACAATGACAGAAATTCTCTCAGAAAAATATCTGGGTGAGGAATAACTGAGTCAAATGAGATTTCTATTATCAGTTTTAATTCTCTTTAAGTCTTCTCAGTCAAAATGAAATTAAGGCTGATTCAAGAAAAAAGGAAAATAGCATTATCAGTTAATATTTATTTGCTGCTTGCTCACAAGAAAACCATGCATTAATGCATTCCTTAATGCTATGAGAAAAATATAATAAGTCTTATTTTTCCAATGAAACACTCTGGTACTGGCTAGATCTTTAAAGACTGAAGAGCTTTTTGGCAGTGAACTTGAGATTTAAACACTGTGAATTTATGACCTATTTCTTCCACTACCAGACTTAACCAATACTACTCATCTTACTTTTTATATTTCCCAAACTACAATAAACATGTTATAGCACCAATGAGCAGACTGAATTTTTATTGAGAATTGATTCTTCTTTGATGTCATTTTAGAGATATTTTTCTTAGTTTTTCATTACTGAACTTATAAACCAGTTGGTTATCACATATAGATAGGAAATATTCATGTGACCATGTATTGAAAACTCTTAAGGAGAAATTTTCATTCTTCCCTAAGCATAGTTTTAACAATTAAGTATTCATTTTCATTTAAAGTATTAATGTGGATTTATATTTAAAGTAAATTAGCAAGGCGATAGAATGGGTTATGCAAAAAATATTCATGCAAGTACTTTGTGTAGTAAAATTGATGTTGTGTTGCAAAACAATTATATAAATTTAGGATTTGGAAGACTTTATTAATAAATTTTTTTCTTTCACTATAGCAAAATTATATGGTAACATTATTATACATATTTTGCTTTTACAAAAATAAATTATAAAAATGATTTATAAACCTGTTGTGTAGTAGTTCTTTTAGCAATCCTTTACAGAAACTGAAGAACAAGAGTTGATTTGTTCCTGAATTTGAGGTCACTGTCTGCACCATCACTTTCCAGATGCAGTTGGGGTCTGACAGGCATTGCTGTAGACATTTCATAGGTATGGAGAGATAATGGCAGATGTGACAGTTATAACAAGAAATTCTGCAGGCAACTTCTTTAAATTACAAGAAATGAGAAGCCAGGAATAGTTAGCATTTCTGAAATAGGACTTTTTATAGCTGAATTGTCCTTTAGACAGCACACACTGTGCATTCGTGGTCAAATTAACAATGCTATCTAGTCAGAGCAGAGAATTTGAACTCATATAAATTCAAAAATTTTAGAAAAACTTTCCAGACTAATTTTCTACCTTAATGTTATACAAGAATTAAAGAAAAAAATAGTCTATAGTAGTGCTGCTATTTTTTATCACATACTTTCTTTTATTACAGAATTTCTGGTAGGAAAAAGGTTGATATTTCATTCAAGAATATATATATATATATATATATATATATATATATATATATACACATTACACATAAATTAAAGAACAATACTGTTCCACATGGACTGCTTATATGAAATTATTATGGAATATCAGAAATACATGTAAACAAAATACTGTTTGATAAATAAATAAAACAGATAAAAGGTTAGATTTATAAAATTTTGTTACATTACTGAGAATAGAAAAATTCCAGATATCAATCCTCCACCAATAATCAAAATCTATTGTAGAATAACATAAACATATATCTTGTCAAATTTATATATAAAATAAACTATTATTTTACATATATCACATTCCATGGGGAGAGCCAATAGGCTTTATGAAATATTTATAAGATAAAATCACTTAAAGCAATATGACAATTTAAATTATTTCATTCAGATGAGCCTTTACTTCATAAATCATTTGTTAATATGATTGTACAATGATGTATCATGCATCATTGTATGAATGCACATAAATAGATTATATCCACCATAACAGTTAGGTATGCAACTGTATCTACTGTCATACCCTAAATATATTACCGATGAGCTTTCCAATAAGTCTATGTCCCATTCTTGAAAATAGTGTACCGAGTGTAATTTAAATTATTTTTCTAAATGCTTTTTCTTGATGCATGAATAACTACATTTAATGATGACCTCTCCACCCACACAAATTTGAATGTGTGAAGATTTTTTAATGGTTACAAGAAATCAGCACAGTAAACATGGTAGATACATTTTACCTTGAAAATTGACAAGGCAGAGTGTTTCAATTGTTACAGAAAGCAAACTCTGGAAGGATCATATTATTTGGGTGAAATTCTGTATTCTCTGATTACTTCAACACTACAAGACTTAGTTGAAACCTTATGGATCATCAAATTTTCAGCCTTGCATATATAGAATACACAAATTAGTACATCTTTCATTATTGACTACATTCCTAGTAGGAAGAAAACAATCTATAGAATATAAATAAATTGTGAATTGTTAAAATCTAAACTTTATATAAGCCTCATTTGCTAAAAGAATAAAAAGCTTGAGGGTATGTTGTCCAAGCCCAAATTCACTACCGGGGCAAATGCTTTTCCTTCTTGCACCATCTCTTTTTCTAGTTGATTGTTCATTGCCCACAGAGGACTGATGTTGTAATATCTGCTTGAGGTCTGAGATCTCAGCAAGAAAAAGAACATTCACTTTTAATAAAAATGTGTGCTCTACTGTTATTATCATCATGCTCATTGCTATCATTTCACAAAACCCTTCTGAAGAACTTTCGCCTTTTCATCTCTTATTAGATCTCTTTTATGTGATCAGGAATTGTAAAAAAGCAAATACATTAGTTTTCCTTCTTTAATGGTAGGACCGATTATGACAGAGACTTTAAAGTAAAGCATTCATACTGCCTTCAAAAGGGATATAGTCAGGAACATACTAAACTAGTCTTGTCACTGCTCTTGTTTTAAAACCACGTGAAGTAAACAACGGTTATAGATTTCTTCTTTCTCAATTCTAACAGAACAATAAAACAGAAATTTAATATTTTTGTTTCTTTGTTTTAGAGAAAATTACTGTTACATTTTCCCTGGACAAGAATAAACAATGAAAATGAAATGATTTAAGGAAAGTGTGCATGCATATGTGTGTGTGTGTGTGTGTGTGTGTGTGTGTAAGTAGTTCAAGCATGTAAAATTATATTTTCCTGAAAAATATGCGGTCAATGAGCATTTAAGCTAAGATTATCTTTACTACCAATTGCGCATACTATTTATTCATGTTACTATTAGTTACCAATTAAAGCAGCTGCATGTAGAGTCCTATGTGTGCATTAAAAATATTAAAGTTCTCATCACTAAAGCAAGTCAGAATTGAGTTTTTATTGCTTCTTTAAAACAGTTTCTTTACATAAGAAATCAAATACTTCTTTTCAAGTAGTTTGAATTTCTTGAACTTGGCTTTATAATTTATAGATGAAAGAGAATTCTTTGCCTATTCCTCTATTTGATTTTTAGGGGAATAATGTGTTTGCTTAAAGACTCTGGGCTATACTGCATCCTTAATGAAATCAATAGTCTAGTGCAGAGATCAAGGATGAGTGAGGCCCTACCTACATGTTTAAGCTGTGAACATTCCTTTCCTGCACAGAACTGTGATCACTGTAGCCACCTCACATGTAAAAGATTTCCCTGCAAGTTCCTTAACATGAACATTTTTTTATCATGCTGAGACATTTCCTAAATATTAGCAGAAATAAGTTATTGCTAACTTGTGATAGAAAAGTCAAGATGAATATCATGGAGAAGGAAAAAAAATGGTGCTTTTATTGTTGTAGCTTTGAAATTGCTCTAAAGCTATCTTTCAATATATGTGCATATAGAAAGGAAGGGACAAACACTTTCATTATCCTACGCAGACTTAGAATTAATGCATTACAGATTGTTTAAGAATTGAATCATTTAGAAATATCTGTCACTCACTTTTTACCTTATATTTATGTGTACACTATTCAAAGAGGTGTGATTACTACACATGTTTGATTGGTCACAGTCATGTATATATTTAGTAATGGAGTTTATTTATTTGAAAGTAGAAAAAGTGAACAAGACATTTACTGAAGAATTATGTATTTGAATATGAGTTCAATCGAAAAGATCCAAGAATCTAGACTCTGTCCTGGAGAAACCGTGTGACAGTAGTCTTTTGGATTTGGCTCCAGGAGTTGCATTTGAACCTTTTCAAACCCAAACACACACACACACACACACACACACACACACACACACACACAGAGAGAGAGAGAGAGAGAGAGAGAGAGAGAGAGAGAGAGAGAGAAATAGATAAGTATTTTTTCTGAACTAATGTGTCTATAATTTTATTTGAGATGTATGTTTCCCATAGTCTTGTTATTTGTATTTTTAAGCTGGTAGAGTGATCTCTAATGATGAAAACACAATATTCAATGTTTTCAAAAAGGTAAATTTAAAAACATTGAATATCTTTGTTAATAATAGTTGTATTTAGAGTGATCAACTAAATAAATTTCAAGATGTACTGAATTTTATATTGTAATTTAAAAGATGAGGTTTAGGTGGATCAGGAATTAATCAGAGAGCCATTAGCTTTTGCTAGGAACTGTTGCTTTTTTAAATCAAGCAGACTCTTAAGCACAATACTTAAAATTATATACTTTGATGCTGAAAGTCTGTAGCTCTTTATTAAAATGACTCAACATATGTCTTTCCTCAGTACACCGCTTCTTTCTGTTGCTTCCTGCCACACTAGTGGTGAGTGTGGGGGTCAGATTGGAAGGTAGGACGTTCTCTTGATCTTGTTTTTGTTTCTTGAACGTTAATTGTACATTACAGTGTATACTATCTGACTTTATTAGCATATTCTTAGTATTTCATGTTTTCCTATGTAGGACTTTAGGACATTTTCTTGCAAGTTATTAAACTAACATACCAAGTGTAAAGTAAATTGTTTCTGCTCCCCTGTCCTATAAATTCATCAAAATCATACTCACTACTTCTTCCTTCCAGTATTAGAAAATATGATATGTATTCATCTAACTAATGACAATCCATAAAAATTTGGATCCCCCAATTCATTTCCCTGGGAAATAAGTTTATTTTCAAGGCAAATACAGAGTTACCTACCCTGTGAAACAGATCTGACCAAACTGGACTTCATTTGTCTCTCTGTGACTTCCTCTATTCCAGTATTTGTCACATTGCATTATAATCATTTCAAGCTTCTTTATGATATTACACTCTCCTGAGGTGCAAGAGTGTGTATTGCATTGATTCTTCAAATGCAGAAAAATAAAATAAAACATAGCAATAAAAATGCAGCAAATACAGAAAAATAAAATAAAACATAGCAATAAAAATGCAGCAATGAATTCCTATAGAATATTAGAGAAAATGACATATTGAATTACTATTCTAATTAATTGTTCTTTCCTATTCTATTAGTAAACTGATAATTTTTAAAATTTTGAAAAATAAGATGAAATATAGTATGCAGAGCCACAAGAACATTGCAATTATTTAACAAAATTTCATATTTTTAGTATCAAATATAAGAATATACAGAAAAATTTAAAAACTAGTCAATTTCATAGAGCACTTCAGCCACACAGGAAGATTTCTAAGTAAGCTGTTGCCTGGAATTTTATTGGAAACTCTAAAAATTGTCTATATTATCCTTGAAATTCAAATATCTCAAATATTCATAATACACTTTATTTGTAAAAGATCAATTAATAAATAAAAATACAAATTTCATTTCTCTAGCACATTTTATCTGATAGCGTATTTATTACTAAGATACATAGTGTTTTATTGCTAGAGGTTGATTCCATAAAATAAATATTTACTCTTTAAATTTGTGCTATGTCTAAACACCTTGGTTGTTACAATGCTCAAATGAGATATACTTAGTCTTTCTAAAATATAATGTTTTAAGTTTCTAGGGGCAATATGTAGATACAAATGCATATGCTAATAATGTAACTCAATTTTTGCAATCTTTTTCCAATTAATTTTACAATCTTTTTCACATATTTATACTATGAAGACAAAGTTTGCTATACTTTATAAGATTTTAAAACACTGTGTTTTTTCTAAAAGAATTCAGATTTACCCATAGCATTAAATTGTTTATAAGTCACTGATGACTTAAAAAAAAAGTTACAGCCTCTTATGAAAGGAATAAGTTCAATTCTGTTTTGAAACTAAAGGGTTTTTCAGGTTAGTCTGTTTTATAAAACACATTGCTAAAATATTAATGTTGAATTTCTGAATTCACTTGTGTTGACAAAAAACAAATACTATTCCATTTCTCTTAGGGATTTCTGTTAATTAAACACTAGTGGAGCCATTTTGTCCTGCTATAATATTTTTCCCCCTGAGTTAGCTCAGAGTTAGAAAAACTTGAAAAGATGAATAAACTCCAAAACAAATGTTAGACATGATTTATTAGGACAAAGCCAAAACTTTTTATTCTACTTTAGAGATCAAAAATGTTTTACTAGTTTTTGCCCTGATGAGTCAATAATATCCACTTACACAATAATTAATAGGCATATGTAGGGATACAAAAGAATTTCTACAGGATGATGTATTTTGGTAGCCTTGGGCTTCATGGAACTGTTAGAGGACCAAAGAGTTGTGCAATGTTTAAAAATAGCATCAGATTTACCATTTGTTAGATGTAATTCTCTGTTTACCTTTTATGTATTCTGATTCTTCATTTCTGAAAAGTGTACAATCAGAATTAATATTTGTGAGATCTTTTTGCTGCCAAATATACAAAAGTATAAAAGATATGTACATTTTATATTTAAATACTGTTTATCAATGTTCTCATTAAGATATAGATTGTATTATATATTTATCATCTGGTATGCTAGCAGAATGTAATAATAAAAAGAATGACAATTTTCAGTCTTCTAAATGAAAAGCAAACAATCAGAAATATCAGTTTAACAGATAGATGATGTCAGCATAATTAATAATCTGTAATAACATTTTTAAAACCAAAACTATATTTATTTGATGTTTTTAGTTTTTTTGCTTGTTTTTAATATTTAAAACTAAATGTCTCTAAAATTCACATTCCCTTGTATTCTATAATATGAAGGCATTATAACATGACAGTATAAAGTGAATGTTGAATATTTTCATCCATTATTAGAATAGCTAAAATGTATTCATAGTTGATTAGGATTAGAGATACAAATATACCATTGAGTATAATGAATATATTTAGTTTGATGGCTTAGCTTTTCTCAGTTTTTTTAGTTATGTACCAAATATATACATGATATTTTGGATCAAAATTTCTCCAGATATTAAACCTGAGAATAAGGTAAAATAGCTATGACTGATTTTAAATAATGGTGTTAGCTATATCTTGTGACATATAAATACATCAAAACTGTCATTCTTCTGTAAAATGTTATCACACCTGCACCACCTGCATAAGGGAAGGTAAAGCTTTGGAGATGTAGAACATCTGGCTTTTTCATCAGTGAAAGGACTGTGTATTTCTTCTCTTCCTTTCTCTTACCAAGCTAGATGGTTCTGACAGGCTGCTCATAGGCATTGAGTTGCCACGAGAGGAAAATTTACCTTACTGTACTCCCAAGTGTGTGTGAAACTATAACCATGTGCATACTCCCTGCACACTGAGGCACAAAGGTGCTGCTTCGATCTCACCTGGGAGTCCGAAGGCGGAGGCTGCCCATGACAGCAAGGCAGCAGGAGAGCTGTGGGCAGTCAGCCCTGATGCTTTTCCACCCTTAAGGACAGTGGTGGGTTCATTTCAGTGGGAGAAACAATGGACAATAGGAATGTGACCACGCAGAAATCACTATAAAGGAATTCTCCTAAATACATAGTCAATAAGAGTGTGGGAACCCTTGTCAAAAGAAACTGTGATTAAAGTTTTTATGACAAGATTGGACAGGGGCATTTCAGAAATCATCTGGGCACTGTAATCACCTCACTTAACCAAGAAATTTGAACTTTACCTTCTCTTTTTCTAATTCTGAAGTAACCATCAGTGTTCCCTCTAGGAGAGGGGTAGTACAAGAAACTCAAAAGAATGTTCTGCCAAGCACAGCCCCACATCTGCAAGTGCTGACTGTAGGTCCCTGATCAGGCCTGGGCTGCATGTGTAGAGGAAATTAAAAGTGAACAGCTACCAGTTACTAAGAAGTTTGAAGATTAGTTTACTATTAGGAGTCAAAGGTTATTGAATAAATACTGTGTGTAATGCCCTGATATGGGGAAATTTCGGATAATAATTTATGAAGTCCAAATTATATGGCTGGAGATTATATATATATATATATATATATATATATATCCACATAGATAACTAAAAGTGACATAGAGACACAGTGTCATCATTTTTACATAAACTCATAGATACTTAGTGTCATAATTTAATCATATTTTAAAATCCATGTTTGCTAGTTTCCTGAACCCTGCCTGTATAATCTAGTATACATACATCATGTTTTTTGTCTTAATATGTGCCAAAATTTTATTTTTATTTATTTTTCACAACATCAAGTGCAAGCTCAGCAAACTAATTTTGGGGAAATTTTATCAATTCTAAATCCTGGAAGTTAAAGTGCATTTCAATATAATTTCAAAGTATTTTTCAACTCTTGCTTTTCAGCGAGGTTAGGTTTCTGACTGTCCTTTGCATGCATCTTTCTTTTTCCTAGTATTGCTGACTTCACATGGGCAGGTTTCTTCCTGTTTTGTAGCACTTTCCCTCATTTTGTGTTGTTTATTCCATAAATTTGCAAAATAAAATTATTTTAAACTTCCTACATATAGAATTACATATGTGTTTATACTACATGCAAACATATTATTATCAATCAAATTTCATGATTAATGACTGTTGATTATTGACTAATTACTGCAATTTGTAGACCATTTATAAGAAAAGCACAGAGGCATGCAGTTTATATAATGAGGAAAAATAATCTTACTTTCTACATTATTAGAAAAAATATGTTCAAGATACTAATTTCCTTGGTTGTGAATTTAATTTCTATAAAACATTAAGCTACTAAATTTATTCTATGATAGTATATATACCATGCCCTGATCTAGCATAATATATTAGTCGCTTGACTTTTTTTTTTTTTTTTTGGTGCTTTGAGGGACATGTAGAAACTACTGAGAAGAATGTCATAAAATTGCAAAGAAAACAGAAAGGAAAATACAGAAAAGAGAGACAGAAAGATCCCAAAAGAAATTAAGATCTCTCTTATTGCTAATTAAAAGCTTTTTACTTTCTGTCCACATGGATGGTACAGCTGCTTCAAATCCTTTAACTGCGAGGAAACACATAAATTTAAAGACAATATTGAGCTCGGCACCTGGTTCTGAGTGTACCTGCAGTGATGAGACTATATTTCATAGTGTCAGTAAATTAACATTTTTAGGGAACCCAAAAGATGATTTTTCCCTCACTCAACTTTTTCCATTGTTCCCCAGTGGTAAAGAATCAGTAGTTTTGCTTCCATTTTCGACACTAAATATATCATCGTGTTGTTTGCTTCACTGGTGCAGACACCTGCCTCCTGCTGTAAATGCTGTGTTCCAGCTCTGCAAGATTTCCCCAGGGCTTCTCACTCAAGAATTGGCTTGTAACCATGGCTTAATATCATGTCAAAATCTCTTAAGGAAGATACAGCCTGTCACGTCATTTTAGGATTGAACCTTCATCTATTGAGATACTGAAAATGTCCTTTGAGTGTTTGAAGGATGAGCAGACAAACAAAAGGCTAACAAGTCATTTGTAAAGATAATGGCTAGCAGCATGCATTCTCCTTTTCCTCCCCACTTTCCATTAAATGCTGATAAAGAAGAAAGAGCAAACGGCAAGGCTCTAGTCTTCGTTATTTAGAAGCAAGTCAAAGGAAGCTTAAAACTCTGGGGTTTGGACATAGGAAAAAAAAATTTCCAATACATTGCCAGTGTTCAAGCATCACTGAGACATGGAGAGTTGTTGATTTTCCAATAATAATAATAATAATAATAATAATAGTAATCTACAAGTTTGATAGAAGTGTTTATGTTTAAATGCAGTTGTGATTATTAGAGAAAATAAATCAGGTCCATGTCTAGCTAGTATTGGCTGTAGGTTTGGTTTGAAGAGAAACAGGAAACACTTTATGAGTTGAGAGATTAAGAAGTTCTATGCACATTGGTAAGAGGAAGGATAAATTCTACATATTTGAATTGATTAGCTTTATACAAATGACATAACTGAAGAGTGACTAATTTCAATATTTTTCACTCTAATAAATCAATTTTTTTCAATATAGTTAAAGAAAAAAATCCAAGACCTCTCAATTTAATAATCTCTAACGTAACTCACTTAATATGTTCCTAATGTGAAGGGCATCTCAAAAATATCACTGAGGCATACGTATAAAAGAGTTATAAAAGTTCATCTTTCTCTATGGGATTATTTATTTTTCATTATGATAGTAATTTTAGTTTTTCAAGTTGGTACACTGAATTTAAAATTCTCATTGCTTTCTAATGTCTCTTGACCATCACTGATAGTTAAGCAACATGACAGTACAGAAGAGAAAAAGTTGTATGTACTAGAGTTCAACTTGTTCACACTAAAAACCCACTGACTCATTTGTAAATATAAGAGGTTATGAAACACTGGTAACTAGTGGGAGCTGGAAGATTTTAGGATCACATATTATTCACTAGACTTTGAAATTGGTTTTACTTTATTTTGATGTGATAACAAAATTGTTTCATTTAATTCCTAGTTATTTTAAACAAAAAAGGGCACATTAGTTGTGTTTCTTTATATTACTAAGTTACACTCCTCATCTAGGAAGATCAGCTTCAGAACTGTAGCAATAATATGATGTTATCTTTGAGACCAATGTCCTCTTGGAGTTGGAATCTATGCCAGGCTTTATTAAAAGAGTTGAAACAGCCATAATTATTATTCAATGATAATTCTGTGAATGCATATAAAACCTCAGTATTATGTGACTACTCAAAATTCAGACATAGTTATTTTTTAGTTTTCACAATGATTTGATTTCAGGATTTATTAAGGATATGAAAATCTATACATATCAAAGTTCATGGGTGATTAAGTCTCATTATAAAATGTCATGGTATTACCCTATAACCTCCACATAAACTCCTATACACTAACAAGTTTAAGTCTCCTCTAGATTACTTAAAGTCTTAACATGATATAAATGCCATGAAAATTGTTACATTGTAGCATATGGGGATAATGACAAGAAAAATTATCTGTATGTGTTCAGTACAGCTGCAAATTTGTATAAGTACTTTTGACCCATAGAGAGTTGACGGTGGGTATAGCCCCATTAAATATGGAGAGCTGATAGCATAAAACAATGGTTTAACAATAGAGAGTCTGTACTTCTCCAAATTGGTCTAGTAGAGTCACCATCCTGACTGAAATCCTTTTGCAAAAGCCTTCCTAGTGTTTCAATTATTTAAAAAAAATCCTTGTTGAGTTCTTTAAAGTTAAAGACCAATATTTTTCTATTAAGAGTACAAATTTTAGCTATTTGTACCATATTAGCTATATGTGGCCACAAATCCTGCTTTCACCCTTTTTGAATATGAGTAGATACCTATTTCAGTTACACTACAGATGTTTACACAAGCTGTCCATTGGACAATTAAATGTAAACCCTACATTATCTGACAGCAGTCAGCACTGCTATATGGCAGGAGAGAGAGAGAGAGAGAGAGAGAGGAAAAAAGAGAAGAGACAGAGACAAAGACACAGCATGCACAAGAGACAGAGACAGAGAGAAGGAGAGAGAGACAGAGAGAGAGACAGAGAGAGAGACAGAGAGAGAGAGACTGGGTATATTTCTTCAATTTATGTTCATTTTCCAAAGCTATCTTTTTGTGTAAGTGGTTTAGCTTGAGAAATTGAAAATCTGCCCTACTGAAAAGGAGACTGTGATACTCCTAACAAAAATTAAGTTTCCCAAAATGCAAAGGACAGGATAACAGAAAACAGCATCTCTAATATAACCTAATGAAAATACCAGAGAAATTGCAAAATGAACAGTAAAGTATTCATAGAGGAAAGTATCAGTATCCTACAAATATTATACCCAGACCTACTTCTTTGCTTCCACACCATGAACTAAGATAACTGAGATACACTGTTGTGGAACTGCCCTTCTTTTAGCATATTTTAGCATATTAGCCAGATGAACCCTACTTTCTTGATTCTTCACTGTAATCATTCACTAAAAGCTCAAAGCCTATGTGAGCACTCTACCAGCTCATTCTTCTGATTTGCACCATATTTTTTTCTGCTATGTATTATCTCTTGCTTCAGAAAGATATTAAATCTAACAATACTATCATACTTTTGTTACAGTAGTTTAGGTGGTATAACCACTGAAGATTTCACTGTGCTGTGGTTGAGGCCCATTTTGACACAAACTAAGATTCAGTTACACACAGAGATCTCTTGAATCTCTATGTACTGAAGTCCAACATGCTTAAAATAAAGAAATAGTTCCTACACGTAATCTGGACTCCAAATATTCTATGAAGCCATTTGAGTAGGGCTATTGTATAAAGTATCCAGGGAATGTTTGGTTACCTTGTCAGGTTTTTCTGATTATTATGATTTGCATTTTAAGTATTCTACAAAGGCTTATATGCTAAAGGCTTGATCATCATGCTATGGAACTCTTAGGATGTGAATGGACCTTCATGAGATTGAACCTAGATGAAGGAATTCAGGTCATTGAGATTTGCTCTTCAATGGGATATTTGCCAGCCCTATCTCTTACATATTCCACCACCTTGAGATGAACATACCTCCTCTGCCACTCACGTTTATGAGATGTAATTTGCAGCCACAAGCTGAAACAAAGGCACAAGAGAGCAAGGAGCCTATAGGGTGAAACTTCTGGTGCCACCATAAAAATCTCTCCTATATTTGGCAATTTCAACTATGTTGCCATTCTGATGGAAAACTAACACAGATGGTTTCACAAAGCATCTATTTGTCCCGAATCATTCTGTGTGCCTAGTTATTATCTGAAACTTCTTCTCTACATAATGATATGTTTGTATAGAATGGGACTTGTAAATGTGTGTTATACACCTGCATCTAAGTCAGTACCAACTACTAAGGAATTTAAAAAATTATCTAACCACCTTTTATATACTTTCAAATTTTATTAGCAGTTTCTTTACTCCTGAATTTCTGAAATTTGCCTTGAGAGCAATCTCTTCTCCATGATTAATTTCTAGGAGACTGTTGTCTGATTCAAAGTAACCAGATGGGTAGTTTTGGTTCTCGCTGATTATCAGCAATTTTTCATGGATTTGTCAACTAATAAATTTATTTTAACTCTATATTTTATATCACTATCTGTTGTTGTTGCTAGGATATTGTATTTGTGGTGTAGTCAGAGTAGTAGTAGTAGCATTAGCAGGAGTGGTGGTAGCAGTGTGCTTGTCTTTCTAAACAGCCTAATTCATATTAAACCATTTCAAATTTCAATGATTACTTATAAAATATGTATCTTATCTGAGTGAAGGAAGATCACTAAATAAAAGATATCCTTTCATTCTTTCTAATTTTGAACACTGGCAAGAATAAGCATTTTAATTTTATACTATGAAAGAAGTTTTCAAAGACCAGGTTCTTGATTAAATGATCTTTGTTTTCGGGAGATTATTTAGGATGTAAAACAAGTGGAGCTTTCTCCCTTCAATAGTAAGAACAAATATTTCACTTCCACAGTTGTGATTTCATATATATCTACCTGGATTCTTTATATTTCTTCCCCCTCTGTGCCTTTCTACAGTATTTATTCCTGTATCTTTTACTCTTTTCTGAGAAACTTTAATAATGTATTAACAAAAATAAAATTTACTATACTACCCACTATAGTATTTCAAAATCATACATTTTAATGTGCTAAGGCTATCTCAATATTGACTCATCTTTAAATTTGTTCAGGATAATTCACAGAATACAACAATGTGTAGCTATGATTAATTCACACTAAAGCCTGTGAATATAATACATCTGATTACTGAGTTTGCACATATTTCCTTTTATGATTTGCATAATTCTCTTTGCATCACGAAATCACGACCAAGACAAAAAAAAGCACTAGCATTTCCTACCTTTACTTCCAAACTGCATGATTAGTTCCCAAATAACTAGTCATTGATTCATTATGTTAGCAGTATCCAAAATGACAAGTTTTAAATAACCAGGTCTAAGCATGGCTTTTGTATATCCTTTAACATGAACATTAGATTAATAATGGAAAACTCTCAGTTTCAATTTAAAAACAGAGCAGGGTTTTCTTATATTTGAAAAGTGATGTTTGTCACAAGGAAGGTCCCTGATATCACCCAGGTTACACTTAGACCAATCAGTTTGCTCTCACAGGAAATGAGTTTTTAAGAAACAATCTAAGAACAAATAAAATTGGCCTCAATTTGAAGTTTCCTTTTTATAAAAGAAAAGTCACACAGAAAAATCAATTAAGTTGCCAGATATCAAAGGCTCTGCTTCTATGGAATAGGTACTTCACAGTAAATGCCAATATTCCACAAATATCCTCAGTGAAGTTTCTGAAATTTAAACCCACTTTCTCAGCAGTACAGCATATGATGTGTTCAGTTTCAGTTCTCACTTTAGAAATATGCCCAAATGTTTCTTGGTTGAATGTCACTGAGCAATGTCCAGATTCAAACACTGCATAAAGTTTTAGTTCATATTTTGAACATAATAACATAAACCCTGCTTCTCCGTTTCCTAATTTGTGCCTCACACATCTTATGTTTGTAACTTAGTATATAATGGTATGTTATTTATGCCTGAATAAGCATGGAGATTTTATTTGGTTTATGTACCTGTGTGTGCATATTCATAGATACCATATCTGCTCTTTGAACTAGCTTCCCTTCTGAAATGGAGATACGCAAATTACATATACAAACATGTGTACATATGTCATTTGTTTATACTCTCATACTTGATAGATTGTGCTAACCTGGGGTTTAGCTACATCCTCCCAACTTGGTACCGGATCTAGAGAAACAACTTATCTCTCCACGGGTAACTTCTACCTTCACTTTCTCATTCCAGGGATAAAGCTTCTACTCCCTTTTTGTGTATGCGCTGAGCCCTCTCAGATCCCTAGACTACACAGCTGCCCAAGCCTCCACCTCCAGCCCCCCAAATCTTTGTCTCCTGTTTTACACAGGCAGATGCTCCTTCAAATCAGCGGTTGATGTTATTTTGCCCACTTGCCAAACTCCTCCCCCAGCCAAAACTGATAAAAGTGTTCCCACTTCTTTGTTCTCATTTGAAAGCCTCTGCACCCCCTGCCACGTGAAGCTTTCCTGTGCCCACATTAAAAGCCTCCTCCTTTGTCTCCTTATCTCTCTCATTTTCTCTGTGCTGCTTCAGACTGAGTCCCAAAAATACCCTATCAATACTCACCTTTTGTGAAATGAAAGCAGATTTTTAGGCAGTGTATGTTAGAGTCCAAATTGGATGAAAAATATATCATGCAACAATGAAAATAATAGTAACTATATGAACTATCATTAGTTTGTAACATAAAAAGGAGTTCTGTGTATACATGTTCTCAAGATATGACAGAACTTAGGAAATTGATTGTCACTTTAGTTTTAAATAGATTTAGTAGTATTTGTTTAAGTCATCTTTTTTCTGTTTCCTAAATGCTTCGAGAGAATTAGAAAAGGCAGGACAAAAATTGTGAAAATTAGCAGTCAGAGCAAAAAGAACATGCAAAGAAAAGAAGCTGGAAACTAAAAGTAATACAGCTTACAAAAGATTCTGTTAACAGCATCAACTTTAAGAATCCATTCTGGACAGAAAAATATCTTCATTTTTTGCAGAACAGATTTTATTCAGTCGCTAATTTTTCCTTTTTTCTCTCACAATTTTGTTGAAATTGATTCTTCCAAAGTAATACAACTCTTCTTTTCTTCCTTTTCAATCACCACCCCACCCTTTTTTATATATTTCCTAGTCTATGTGAAATATGAGGAATTACTTGTATAATGCACCAGATTTCATAGGCAAGTTCTTTACATTATCTTACAGAAATATTGATTGCATATATTTAGTTCAGTACTATTCGCTGAAGTGAATATTGTGGTATGGTTTAAGTCATTGACTTACAATTTTTTTTGATAATATAGATTAAATTTTTCTCATGACCTATGAACATCACTTATAAAAATTATACTGATACATTCCTAACATCAGTACTTTCCCTCCACAATGATTACCTTTCTGATTTTGAGAAGACAATACTAGTATATTTCCATTCATATTGTTTTCATTATTTTTTTCTTCCATTACAATCCAACCATAACAGATGTACTGCATATTTTTTAGTAGAAATCTACAATAATAATGTGTGCTATGTATCCAAATAGAGTTGGCTATCCATCTGAATATCACTAAACTAGGAAATTTTTCACCCAATATTTTAAATGCAAATGTTTACCATACATTATATGTAAGTACTGTAGTACCTTTTTTCTTACTTTATCTTACTTTTATCTCTTCTTTTGGTGAAAAAAAGTATTTTTAAATTTTATTTGTATTATAACACCAAAATTTGATTATTGAATTTGAGACTCAGTTTCACTTTTGACACATGTATTATTTAAAATTATTTTAATTTAAAATACTTACCCTAGCATTCATAAAGATTACTATAAGGAATATCAGATGACCATTTATTTTTGAATTTTATTTCTGGAATTAAATAACTTTTATTTATACAACTTCATATGAGATACTATTTACCAAGGAATAATTGGGGTATAAATTATAATTAAACATTTAAGAAAACAGTACCAAGATAATTTTCAGTTTATTCTTTTCCTACCACTTGCACATCTATCAGCCAGTAATGCTATTGGTCTGTAGAAGACAAGGAAAAAGAAAAGTCAGTAACTTTAACAAAGAATTTCATACTACCCAAAAGCATCATCCTGCTTAGGTTTCTAAAATCTGCTTGTTTATTAACTCATGGCAATAAACTCTAAAATGCTCTGACAATGTAAAATACTAATTACATCCACACGTCTCTAACCTTACAAGGGCATTCTGATTACTTCAATATTAGTAAAGTCGATTGACAACAAACAAGGTGACTTACTGCTGTTTTAAATAATACTAATCAGAAATTCACGTGTGTGTTTTCTCCATATTTATTGTAGCAGAATTTAAAGCTCATGTAAAACCAAACCCAGTTTCTGTAGTTTACACAAATGCTATCCATCTATTTTGATAGTTAAACTAAATAAATGTCTAAAATATAGAACATATGTCTAAAAATATGTAGACATACATACATATGTTCTATTTAAAAACATCCAAGTTATATCACACAGCTATCCTTTCATAGTAGAATAACTTTAAATTTATATTACATAAAGATCTGTTTAGTTTGGTATATTATTGTCTTCACATCTCGGTAATTTATATTGTAAAACTACTTGGTTAAGCTAAATTATGGTTATTTGACTGAACTATTTAGTGATACTATTTAGTGATATATATGTTTATCATTTTGTGTAAATCTTTGACAATTTCATTAATCTCAAAGTGTGTTTGTTTTATTATGTTTGTGCTTGATGTATGCAGGCTTTATTTCAAAACTGAACACTAGATTTGAATGCAAAGTGATAGCTCAATAAACATTAACATTATTTTTGAACATTAGCTAATCTATCTCTATTCTTCTATTCATGTGTATATATACTTTTCTATCATCTATCATTGACAAGCACATATTTCAACAAAAAATAGTCATTCTGCCTATACTGCATATGAATATTGAGAAAATATTCATTCAGCCAGAAAATCTGTCATGTAAATTTTTGGTTTGTTCTTTGTTTTCTTTTCACATTGCTCTAAGCTGTTTCTTTACCACTTTTTCTTCTTAAACATTATTGTTTTAAATGTCTATTCTGAGCATGAGTGTAGAATAACTTCTTTCTGATTGCTAAGGAAAATGATTCTGCCTTTCTTAAAAGTAGCCACTAAAAATGCGGCCTTCTACGTAATTGCCTAACAGTGATTGTGTTGTTGGAGTTGAAATTGTTATGATAACTTTAAAAGAAAAGTCAGAGAGCTTATACAACAGTCATAGCTTATACAACAGTCATTTAACCATCCTTTTAGAGGGTATATTTTATGGTTGAATTGCTTTATTGCAAACATCTATTATAAATCCCTAGAGTAAAGGCCAAATTGCCTTTTATGTCTGTAAGGCAAAAACAAAACAGAATCTCTCAATAGACAAAATATAAAAGTGATTTAAAAATGATACCTCACAGAGGCAAGAAGTTGCTTTGAATGTTAAAAATATTTTCTCAGTATTTATACATATCATTAAAATACAATACATTTTTATAGACAAGCAAATATTTATTACTTATCGTATTCTTTAAAATAGACTTACATGACATGTTTAACACTGAATAATTGGAATCTATTGACTATAGGGATTAAAGTTGCATAAATTATTCAAGTAAGATTTTTGGTTTCTACTGTAAGGTTATAAAACACTTCCCTGTTGCCTATAATATTAAACCTAAATTATTGCTCCTTATTTTTCAGAATAGTCATAGTTCACTTTGTGTACATAATATTATATTATACTTCGTTCTAACATTGTACTCAGTTCAATGACATTCCAGCATACCTTAAAGCTAATATGTTTATTTTTGCTTTTTCATTAGATTATTATAGACAAGATTGTGTGGACAAGATTTGTGATACCACAACATTTGCAGTTATTGAAAGTAGTTTTATTCAATGAGATAAACACATAGAAAAATTAATTTCAGAATATGAGGAGTACCAGGAAGAAAACTAAATTCATGATACCATAATCAGATGTGAGGGAAGATTTATAATATCTATTTTTTTCTGATGTGATCCTTCAGAAAGACGTTGAGATATAAGTCATTTCAAGTAATTATTCAACAGAGATGTGAAAGTAAATTTTTTCAAGAGCAAAAGGAAGTTTAAGCCTCATGTCCAGTTCAAATTTTCATTTCCAATGTAAAAAATGGCAATATCATGTGATTACGTGTTGGCTATTGGGAGAATATTGTATATAATAAAGTAAAAGATACAAATAGACACTGTCTCATGAGAAAAACTCTATTGCTTGAAGAATAAACTGTCATTGGAAAACTTTAAAAAGGTAAATAGCATAATCTGCCTTAAGCTTTTTCAAAGATTAGTCTAGCTACAGGGGCAGCTGAGAGTGGATTGTAGAAAAGCAAAGACATAAGTAAAGAAAGTGTTAAAATTTATTATAGCTTCTCAAGAGACAAATAATGGTGACTCTAATTCAAATGACAGCATGCTTGGCAGCTGCAGACTAGAGATATAATTGAGAATTTAGCATCAATAGAAATTGTTTTTAGACTGCAAGTGATGGAACAGGCACGAATACTGAAAGGAATCTAGAGTTTTAGCTTTAAATAATAAATCAATAGTTCTAACATTCATTCACATTCAGCAACACAATTAGAGGAGTAAAAGTTGAGAACAGAATTTAGCCAGACTCTGGTGAGCACACAAGGCAAAGACACTCTTGAAAATATACTTCAAAATCTGCATAAATGTCATTTTCAGTCAAACCATGTATTTAAAAATCAGAGTCACAAGTGCAACATTGTGGAGACTGTTCAATATTACATAACTATGTAGGAAAGAACCAGCAGTAGACAGAGGACTAGTGGTAAAGCAAAATGGAAATGCAACAACATAAATGATGCACTAAGATGAAGGAAATGATACAATATACCAAATAATGCATTGAGATTTGGTAAAATAAAGTCTGAAAATAAAGTTGCCAAGTATGCTGTCTTTCTTCTTAGAATTACTATCAGTAACAATTTTATCAACTCAAATGGTTCATGCTTAACTCAATAGATTATGTTATTATCCATGAAAATATTCATATACATGAGACAGTGGTATTACGATGGAAGAATCTGGTGCATGGTTATGAGGACTAAAAAGTTCCTCCACTTACTAGCTCAAGGTGAAGAAAATGGTGTTTATGTCTAGTATGGCCTGAATTATTGGGAAGCAGGATAGTTGATGGTACACACTCAAATTGAAGGCCAAGAGAAGACCCATTTCTGTTGTTGGGATCCAAACTCTTTCCCACAGACTTGTGTTGAAATCTTAGTTGTTAATTAATGGGTTTATAGTAAGTGATCAAGTCATGTGTGCTCTATATAATTAGTGAATTAATCCATTGATGAATTCATACTTTGATGATATTAGTGATAAATGAAGAAGCTAGAACATATGGCCCATTTGAAGCAAGTGGATCATGGGGGCAAACACTTGGGGATTACATCCCGTTCATAGTTCGCTGTTCTCTGGCTATTTCTCTCTCTCTTTCTGCCTCTTTCTGCCATGTGATGAGCTGCTTTCCATCACCACACCCTGCTGCCATGACATCTCTACCTCTCCAAAGCACTAAAAGCAATGGATCCAGCTGAACACAGATTGGAAACTGAAGCCCTGAGCCAAAATAAACCATTCTTCTTTATAGTTCATTTTCTTGTGTATTTTTGTCACAGCAATATAAAGCCAACTAATACACCCATATTCTAGCATTTGCAAACCAAACACAAGGAGGAAAAAAGAGCAAATTTAACTTTATCCTTTTGGTTCTTTGGTTTCTTGCCAGATTGGAGGAGGTTCAGGCCTATTACACACGGTAATCTCTTTATTGAGTTTACATATTCATATGCTTATCTCATCCCAAAACTCCCACAAACAACACTGACCCCTATCGAGAAATGCAGAAGTAATACTATTGTCCCTCTGTGGGCAGTCCATTTGACTGATAAAATTAACTATTGTAAAGACAGATAGTTCTATACTGAATACATTGACCACTTCATGGTAAGGTAAGAAAAATAATTAGATTTAATTAAAGAACTTCTTGAATCTTTTACAACATAAATTCACTAAAGAAACCCACATTTTCTTGGGTTAGAAATGAATCAACATTTTTATTTTCTTTCACATATAAAGAAAAATTGAAAATAAAGTCTATGACCATGTTTCTTTAAACATGAGTTAGAAAATTTACGTAAGAATTGATTATATTATAGCAAAGAACTCTTAAGTAGTTAATTTTCAATATATTAGTTCTTAAAAAATTGAACT
Organism: Dolichotis patagonum; assembly: GCA_004027295.1. Lineage (NCBI taxonomy): Eukaryota > Metazoa > Chordata > Mammalia > Rodentia > Caviidae > Dolichotis > Dolichotis patagonum. The sequence continues at coordinate 29,432 of PVJX010018798.1, forward strand.
TCTATTTGGGGGAGACAACTCCAGTGACTCCCTTTGAATCCAAAACAATTACTGTGACTTTGATTATTTGGAGACTTATTTCCTAATATTGATATGTAGAGAGCTGGCTAAGGTATGTCTTTCTCTCTTCAATTGGCTCTAAGCAATGTAGATAAGACTAGTGAAAGTGCTGGTATGTAAATTCTAAAGCAAACAGACTGTCCTATTTCCTTGCATAGTGTACCTGGATATGAGCACAGCAGGGATGTTTAGAGCCAGTCAGCTCCCAGAACATCACCTGGGTATGAGCCTCAAGGTAAAGAGGCTATAACTCCCCAGCTCACAAGAGTTTGCATATCAGAAACTAAAGGGACTCTATCTTAATTAGGTTGTGTAAATTGATACTTCTACATATCTTCATCTCTGGAATTTATAGAGATGCCAATCTTGCACCTGGCCAGCCAGCTCAAGTTACTCACGTGATTCCCGTAATTCCCGCCATCCTCACTGTCACTCATCCCTGAGCCACCCCTCTTCTTCACAAGATAATGAATTCTGGGAGAGGCCTAGGATCAAGGCCTTTATCTGCATGTCCTCAGGGGGATCCTAAGGGATCCTTTGGCTGCCTTTAACTTGGAATATGTCTTGGTGTTTTTACTCTCGTGGTGGTTTACATTGTTAGTGGTAGACTGGAATTAACTTTCTGGAATTCCAATGACGTCTCAATCAGATTACAAATATAACTTTTTGGATTTTGAGGAATGTTAGAAAGAAGATTAAAATACTTGGATAACTGAACTCGATATTTGGGTTTACAATACTATTAACCATTATATTGTGAAAATATTCAATTACAATGGTACCTTGGTTCACAAATGGGTTTTGTTTGTAAAAAAAAAAATTTGGTTTTTGAACAGAAGCATTAGGCAAATTTTTATTTTTGTTAACAAACTCTATATTGAGTGACAAACATTACTGCATCCATCTTTCCTGCACCAACAGAAGCATGGCCAGTTTTTCCAAACGTGTGGAACAAATTAGGTTTGTGAACTGTACTGTTAAAACTTTATGATGAAATTTTTAAAAATATTTTAGCCTTAAGGAAAAGATTGTATTTTACAGATGAGAAAGTATAATTTAATAGTTTAAAGGAAAAAATAATTTCATATATATATATATATATATATATATACTTTTGAATTTTTTTTAAAAAATCAGAATGACAACTGCATAAACTCAACTTCTTTTTAAATATACAGTTAACATGGAAAGAATTTTTAAGTCTAAATTAGAAAAGAGATGGTCAGTGCTAGAACCTGGATAGAGAATAAAAAATGTGGACAGATAATAGGAATCAGGAATCGTATAACTCTACTGAGATCAATTAAAAATGGCATATTCCCTACATTTTCTTGCTGACAAACCGCATAGGACAGCTACAACTGCAGCTGTATTGGGTGCCTGTCACTTGCTGAAGATGTATTGGGTGCCTGTCACTTGCTGAAGATGTCTATCAACCATGCAGGCTTGAATTTGGAACAAGAAATAGACTTGCATTTTGACTCATCAAAAGTCATAAATTTGGACAGATTTCAGATAACTGCCTCTTCGTCTCTACCATATAACCAGTGGTCCCCTCACACACTTTCGCCTAGTCTGGAAAAACTCTATCCAGTGTAGTGAAACCTTGTACAGAAATACACACTCAGTCCAAATAAAGCCTCATTGTGGTGGTTCTGAAAATTGTCTTCTGATTCACCGATTGGGTAGTATGCACTCAGAAGTACCTGTAAATCTGATAGCTCACGAAAAGTGATGTAGTGGACATTCTTGTCTTGCTCTTGATGTTAGAGGGCGAAATTTTGGTTTTTCTCCATTTAATATGATATTGGGTATTGATTTGTCACAAATAGCTTTTATTAGATATAGTTAAGATCCTTCTATACTTATTTTCTCCAAAGTTTTATACTATGAAGTAGTATTTGATTTTGTCGGAAACTTTTTAGCCATGTATTTATGTGATCATGTATTTTTTGCCTTTGTTTCTATTTATGTGGTATATTACACTTATTGATTTGCTTCTTTTGAACCATGCTTGCATCCCTTGGGTAAAATCTACTTGATTATGTATTACCCTTTTGATGATGTGTTGCATTTTGTTTCTATCGTACTACAATTTTTGCATCGATATTCACTAAGGAGATTGGTGTGTACTTTTCTCTTTTAATTGAGTCTTTGATTTTGAAATCCCAGTAATGCTGGTTTCTGGAAATTAGTTTTGAAGCATTCTTTCCCTTTCAACTTAATTGAACTATTTGAGGAATTTTGGTGATATAATGGCCTTAAATGTTTTGTAGAATTCAGCAGTGTTTCCAGAAGGCCATCAGCTTTTTGTTGTTACTGTTGTTACATATTTTTATTATAATTCCAATTTTATTGCTTGTTATTGGAGTATTCAAAATTTTAATTTCTTCTTTGAAGTCCAATATCACCTCTTATATTTAACATGGGTCTTGAAATATTGACAAGAGCAATCAGTCAAGAGAAAAATAATAAAAGAGATACATATCAGAAAGGAAGAAGTCAAGCTATCATTATTTGCAGATGAACTGATAATCTATATAGAAGACCTGAAGAATTGAATGCAAAAATTCTTAGAATTTATTACCAATTGCAGGAATGTAATAAGATACAAATTAAGACACAAAAATCAATAGCGTTTACGTATACCAATAATAAACTCAAGAAACCAATGCCATTTACAGTAGCATCAAGAAAATTTAAGCAGCTAGGAAATAACAGCCAAATAAATCAAAGAAATAAAGCAGATCAAAGACATCAGAAAATGGAAAGATAACCTCTGCCCTTGGGTAGGTAGCAAAATACTGTCAAAGTGACCATACTCTCAAAACTGATACATAGATTCAAGGCAATCTCAATCAAAATAAAGCAACATTCCTCAAAGACACAAAGAGACAACCTGAAACTCATATGAAGCCAGGAGAAACCAAAAATAGCAAATGCAATCCTGAACAAGAGCAAAACAGGAGGTATGAAAATACTTGGCTTCAAATCACTCTACAAAGAAACATGCAAGCAGTCCATTTACCCATCAACAGATGAATGGGTAAAGAAAATAAATAAATAAATAAATAAATCCAGACTACAAAGAATTATAAATTTGAGACCATTTGTAGGAAAATTGATACATTTGAAAATTATAATATTAAGTGAAATAAATCACTGTATAGTATCTCTCATAAAGCATTTCAAAGTACAAGTTAAGGGCAAAGCAAAGGATTTATAGAAGAAAACCAGCTCCTTTGCAAATGAGAAAAGGTTCAGGAGACTGAGGACAAGGGGAAGAGGAGAAGATGAAATAAAAATAACTTAAGATGTTTCATGTATATATGCCAAATATCCGTAAAAAATATAAGCATCATATTTCATAACCATCATATGTCATAAACATCATATGAACTAAAAGTAATGATAAAAATAGTAAGAATGAAGATGGGGAAAGGGAATTAAGAGACAGAGGGTTGTGGACAGGAAAAAGAAAAGTAATTAAGAGGTATTATCCATATGATCCTACTCCCTGAGATGAATGCAAAGTTCATGTGTTGCAAACATGTATTAGTAAAATAAAATTTAATAAATCAACAAATAAAGACCTAAGAACTGTACTGTAACTTCATATGTTTGGAGAAAGGTATAATTAGTTGAAATAAAAACACTATATAATAAACATTATATAAATGCTTGAATAGTAAATGATAGCATAATGACTCATAAGTGAATAAAAATATATCTAAGAACTAGTTTAAATCTTGGAGATTAGAATGAAACTGAATAATCTCAGTTTTAGTTCTTGGCAATTGTCAGATTAAATGGAAAATCAGCCTAGAAGAAGCTGCTCAACTGAACCTTCAAATAATGAAAAACTGAATGCCATCTTTGTACCTTAGAAACAATACAAATTACAAAAGAAAATACTAGAACCAACAAAATCAACAGTAATCAAATCTATGTTCATTTTTTTTTATTTTAGAAACAAAAGATCAACACTCCATTAGCAAGTGTGACAGTAAAAATTTACATTAGGAAAAAATTATTAATTTTCCTTTCAGAAAAAAAGGAAAATATTAATTGATTTCAAATTCTGTTAAACATGTAAAATTGAAAAGCTTGTCACTAAAATAGGTGGAATATTTATAAAAATCAATTGAGAAGTATAAAATATTGAAAGATAAAACAGGAATAGAAATAAAAACTTAACAGTAATAAAAACGCAAGGGAAAATAGAAGAATAGAAATTTGTACTAAATGTATTAATAATTATGTTGTGTGAAAAGGTAATAAGAGTTCTTGAAACAATGGAAAAAACAGTAGCTCTTTTCAGTATTAAACAGACAAAATTATAAAAAGGCAAAGCCAGAGAAAATGGACCAAAAACACATGCAGAAAATGAGTCTCATCAAATGTCTTAGTTGCTGCTCTCATTGCTAGGACCCAGCCCCCAAAGTTAAAGGAGGAAAAGTTTACTTCCGCTCACAGTGGTGGAGGTTTGTAGAGGTTTGAGTCCAAACTGGCTCCAAAGCAGGTTGATGTGGCAGACAGGCATCACAGAAGGGAAACAGTCCATGGCTAGCAGAAGGTAGCAAAGAAAGCAAGTGACCAACAGCTTTTTCATGCACCTTTTACAGTCTTTCGAGGCTATTTGGAATAAGGAGGGTGCAAAAACAATCAAATCTTAATCTCAGCATCACATGCTATAGATCCAGCCATCTCTGAAAAAGCCCCACCTACGACTGCATGAAGGTTTGGGAATCTATTGAGACACAAACCAATAGTTAGTCTCTGATAGTATAAAATTAACCTGGTTTGCTAGAGGTTTATACTATACTAATTTTTATCAAACAGAAGATTGTAGTGTGGGTAACAGCTAGTAAGATTCCACTGTCAACTGCATTGCAAAAATTTACAACATGGGCTCAGATGTATGCAAAAATCAAACATGTCAAACCATCTTCAAGTAATTCAAATTTCAGTGTTTTTATTTTCACATTGATAATTCATCAAAAAAGTTAAAACAGGCCGAGAATATTGATTAGTGGAATGTCTGTTGGGCAAACATGAAGCCCTGAGTTTGATTTCCTGTACAAAAAAAAAAAAAAAAAACAGTTAAAACATTTCCAGGGTAATGATTAAAAATATATTTTATGTGTAAAAAGAAAACTTTTTACTTTGTTGAGGTAGCTTATGCATTTAGTTACTGCATTGTGCTTGAAATTAGCTTATTCACATTATCAAAACTAGATTTTCTTCCTTTAGTTTATATTTGTGTGATTTGTATTTTTTACCTGTCATATAGCCACTTGTCTGTGTCTGTGTATGTGTATCCCCTGACATATGACATGTTTCAGAAAATAATATTGTGGAAGAAAGATAAACTCGAGGTTTTTATAGGCAAGTGAGTACAACTAGAGACCATACTCATAAATGAAATAAATCAGACTTGCATGTGTTAACACTGTATTGTCTCCCTAGTATAAGAAAAAGTAAATAAGACCCAAAAGGTACAATAGATATTGTGAAAGGGAAAGAAACTGCTCAAAAGCAAAGAACAACTTGGATGGGGGAAATCACAAAAGAAGGTAGGAAAAAAATTATATATACAAATACAAGATAGCTAAGATGATTGTACTACTCAGTATATTAGTTAATTCAAAAGAAAAATTAGTGGTTATATTATTTGATCAGTTTTGCTTGGCTATATCTGGTAATTTGAGCAACTGTTTTGAAGACAACAATATGTAATATAATAACCAGTGTTAATTTTCTATCCTCTTGTTTTGAAATTCTGTGTCATTGTTTTGTTTTCCTAATTGTTTCTAAAATTAAAAAGTTTTAGAATCATCTAGAAAAAGAAGAGCACAGGAAAATGTGTTAGAATTAAGTGACTTTTAAAAATATAAAATGTGAAGTTTTAGATTTCTAACGAATCCACTGTATTTTAGCCCAGATATGAGAATGCTTCTAATACCAAAATTTTAATTAGAATATTTACATAAAACACATAATTCTTATAAAATTTTTATTTTCTGGTTTGATACAAATGCCTATTGTATTTTTTAAAATTTTGACATTATTTTTGCCTAATGATTGTCATTGAAAAGATGAGAGTGAGATACTCTTCCTCAGCTTTAAAATTAAGGAAAAATGAATTTCATTTCTGATAGCTTTTCATCAAAATAAGACCATAAATATTTTTTATTGAATCTATAAAAATATTCCTCATTTTTACTTTTAAATAGTTATTTTTTTATGTTAGCCTAAAGTTCCTCCTAGCACCCTAACATGACTCCTAGGTTTACAGTCAGGTAGTTATTCCTTTTTCCCCTCATTCCAGCCCTACCCACGCTCCGCCATCTGCCCTCGGTGTAAAGACTGCTGCCCTGACTCTCTGCTTCCGACCTTCTC
>PVJX010018799.1:0-35900 GCA_004027295.1 Dolichotis patagonum
TTCTTCTTCTTCTTCTTTCTTTGTGTGGTTCGAGGAATCAAACTCAAAACCTCACACATACCAGGCAGGTGCTTATGCTGCTGAGCTAAGTCCCCAGTCCTTTTTTTATACTCTGGAAATTGAGATTTTTCCAATAAAACCAAGCTGATGCTCTGTCTTTCTGGCACTCTGCCTTGGAATTCATCTCCTAATTCCAGAACAGGGCCAGGATCTTGGGGACTCTCAGCTTCTGACACTGGGAGTGGGTCATGTGAGGAAAGGCATGGCTGACTTTCATGCAGAGGATGCTTCTACTTTAACCTGTGCTCTGCTGACCCGGTCAGCCCTGGTGCTTTTACTCAGTTCAGGTAGAAATCCTCACCTGGCAGAGTGCTGCTCCCTTCATGTTAGTGGTTCTGGCTTTGAATGCCACTGACTTCCTTCCCTTACTGGCAGAGACTCTTGGTTTTGGTGCTGCAGCCCTTGGTGTTATGGTCCTCAGCCAGCATCACAGCTCTTCATGTCACAGCCCTCATTATGTCCTGCAGCCCCTTGGTGGCAGAGGCTCAGAGCCCTGCCAGCCTACCTGGTGCTCTTGACTCTGTTCTGGGTCTTGGCTGCAACCCTCACAAAACTGCAGCACTACCTCTGTGGGCCTGTGCCACCATGGCCAAGCACCTCTGCAGAGCCCTTGGACTCCATGCAGCACAACTGTTCATTGCCCTGGAGTTGAAGGCCTACTCAGCCCACTCCCCCTGAGATAAGTCCCATGAGCAGGTGCTTGGACCTCAGGATTGGCCTGATCTTAGGAAGGTGACACAGAGTAGACGGCCTGACCATGGCCTGTGATTAACTCAGGGGGTGACCTAACCTCAGGAGGGTCACATAGTGCAGGATGGCCTGCAGTCGGGCCTGTGCTGCACTCAGCGGTGGCCTGACCTCAGGAGGGTGACATGGAGCAATACAGTCAGCAACTGTGTTTGTTTGGAGACATTGAGAGGCCAAAAAGTTGAACAGTCATGTGGGATCAGACCATATTCAAGCCTGCTGTGGCCCAGGCCAGTGTCCCTGAGACACGTCAGCCTTAGCTATGCTGACAGCTCCTCAGAACAGAACTTAGAGTGGTGCTCAGTTCAATGGGTAGTTCTGCTCCCAGGAATACAGCAGGGTTCCAGTCACAACTGCACGGCTTACGGAAGCCTCTAGAGGTCTGTCCAACACCAATATGGGGAACCTCAGGAGGGGACACATGTGTCTCCCCACAGTCTTCCAGCAGCTTGTCAGTGGTGGCAGAGCTGGGCAGTTGAGGCACAAGGTTTCAATTGTTTCATGGCCTTTGGGAAAAAGAAAGGGCTGGGCCTCATTCCTGCCTCACTGGGACTTGAATCATGGACACTCATATCAGATCACAGGTGAGCAGCAGAACTGAGCGCCAAGTACTGAGCAGCACTGCAGCTTTAATAATTGCATGGTACAGTTATTTCTAGTGGTGTGTGGTTCATTCGCTTACTTTTCTTCTGAGTGGTGTGTGGCTGGCCACCAGGACTGTAGGAGAAGAAGAGGTCTGTTCCCTGCAGGCAGCTGGCTTGGCTCACTTGTGGAAGGAGTGAATGACACGGTCATTTGGATCACGGTTGTCTGTGTTCATCTTTGCTCATCTCCGGGCTCTTTTTCAGTGCAGTCAGGGTGGGGGTTCAGTCTTGGCTGGACACTTCAAAGGGCTGTTTGGCTTCACCCCCTGGTGGTTGGAAGAGTGGCTCTGCACCATTCTGATTTCTGAAGTGTGAGCAAGTCGGTTCCAGGACTGGCCAAGCTGCCTGCCCAGGGAGGGTGTCAGGGCTTTGGCCTCAAGCCCTAGTGGGTCCCAGTGTTTGGAGGGGTGGGTTGGGACTTCTCTCAGTCAGCCACTAAGTCTAGTTAGGCTCAAGGATCAGTAGGCTTCACCTGGGGTGGGTGTCCATGTCTTGGGCTCTAGTGGGGCCTACTCGGCCTCCATGGACCCTGAAGGCCATGGCTCTTGGCCCCTTGTCTATTTCCCTAAGGCCCAGGTGAGAAGGCCTGTGGCTGCCACTGCTGAAAAGAAAAGGGGGTTTGGGCTCCCTGATGGCCAGTGGGGCTCTGGGTTGCTGGCTGTCCTGCGGTGTTGGGACCCTGTCTTTTGGCTCCTGAGCTATCTGCCCTGGGGCCTGTGTGTCTGCTCTTGGACTTCCGAGTGTGGTCTTGCCCAATTTGATGCCACCTCTGACCTCTAGCACCTGAGAGTGGCGGAGATGGCGGTGGGTTCTTCTGCCCCTGTGTGCTCCTGGTCGGGGGCACCAAAGGAGGTCCAAGATGGCCCTCCTGTGTGGCTCTGTTCCTTCATGCATGTCAGGCATTCCCCAGGTTGTCCTTGGTGGTGTGGGGCTGTGGCACTGGTGAGGCTGAAAGCGGGCTCTTCTCTGTCTCTGCCAGGCCTGCCCTCCCCGCAATCCTGGCTCTTCCCTTCTCCCTTCATTGTGACAGATGTGGTGAATGAGCACTCTCCTAGGCCAGGCCTAAACATCACCAGGCAAGGACAGATGTGCAGGAGACTGAGAGTCGGTGCTGTATGTATGTCCCGGTGCCTCCATTCTGGGCTGCCTGTCTTTGGTGGTGCTAACATTGTGGGGGTTTTTTTGGCTGTGCTGGAAAACCTCTTGGAGACTGAATCAGTAAAGTAAAGGAGACCCGTCTCATCACCCCCTGCTCTGGGGGCCATTGGGAGAGCAGTTCTCCCCAGCAATGTCCTTTCATTCCAATGCAACCAGGGGGTGGCTGTGATCACTTGCTGGGATGTGCTGAGCATGTGCCTGTGTGTGGTGGTTGGTTGGTGCATGTCTGGGTGAGAGCTATCCTCCTTCCTGAAGCTCTGCCATGGGGGAAGGAGGGGTCCGTTGGTGCCCATGGCAGGGATTGTGCGCCCGCTCTTAGCCTGCTTGTGGCCCGAGCCTCCACCCTCTGAGTCAGGGGAGGGTCCTGCTGGGCCCTGGGCTGGCTCCCAATGAGCATGTTGGGAGGGGTCACTATGTGCCAGCGTGAGGTGTGGCTCTGCACCTCTGGCCAGTGGCACCAAACCCATGGTTTGTGTTGGGTGCATGGGGCCCCCACGTTTGCCTACTCCTGTTATCTGGTCTTGTGCTCTGTCCAGCACCCATGGTGGTGCGTGTGTGGGTATGGGGCGGTCCACTTTGCCTACCCCCTCACCCTGCTGTAGGAGCATTCATGGGGTGGATGGCCGAGGCAGTGTGGCAAGCTTGGATGTCTCTGACTTGCCTGCAAAAGCAGTCATGCAGGTGTGCCAATCCCTTCTGGTGGAGAGGTTGTCTGGTGGGTTTCGCTTGGGAAGGCTCCTGGGTGGGGGTTTAGCCCCAGAAGCTCTAGGGCTCAACTTTGCCTAACCCTCCCTGTCCCTCCTTTTCTCCCAACCCACAATCTCCCTTGCCCCACCCAGTCTGGACAGCTCTCCCTAGCCTGTGCTGCTGCCTCTCTCTTCCCCTCCTACTCGCCCCATCATTCCCCATGTATTCCAGCCATTGTCACTCACCGAGCTTCTCCTTTCTCTACCTGGTTGATCCTGCCAATGGCATATGCTTGTCTCAGAGATTAAGCCATGCATGTCTAAGTACGCATGGTCTGTACAGTGAAACTGCGAATGGCTCATTAAGTCAGTTATGATTCCTTTGGTTACTCACTGCTCTCCTAATTGGATAACTGGTAATTCTAGAGCTAATACATGCTGATGGTCGCTGACCCCCTTCAAGGGGTGGGGGGAATGTGTGCATTTATCAGATCAAAACCGATGCGGACAGCTCTTTCCTGGCCCCAGCTGGGGGGCAGGCACCAAGGGCTATGTTGACTCTAGATAACCTCAGGCCAATTGCACACCCCCTTCCAGTGGTGGCGACGACCCATTGGAACATCTGCCCTATCAACTTTTCATGGTAGTCACTGTGCCTACCATGGTGACCATGGGTGACAGGGAATCAGAGTTCGAGTCCAGTGATGGAGACTGAGAAATGGCTACCACATTCAAGGAAGGCAGCAGGCTCGTAAATTGCTCACTCCCGACCCAGGGAGGTAGTGACAAAAAATAATGCAGGATTCTTTTGAGACATTTTAATTGGACTGAGTCCACTTTAAATCCTTTCACGAGGATCCATTGAAGGGCAAGTCTGGTGCCAGCAGCCTTGGTAATTCCAGCTCCCATAGCGTATATAAAGTTGCTGCAGTTAAAAAGCTTATAGTGGTAGCAGGAGGGCGGTCCTCTTTGAGGCAAGCCACTGCCCTTCCCTGTCTCTTGCCTCTCAGCGAGCCCTCCATGCTCTTAGCTGTGTGTCCCAAGGGGCCTGAAACATTTACTTTGAAAAAATTTGAGTGTTCCAAGCAGGCCTGAGCCACCTGGATACCATAGCAAGGAATAATGGAATAGGACCACGGTTCTATTTTGTTGGTTTTTGGGAATTGAGGCCATGATTAAGAGGGATAGCCTGGGGCATTCTTATTGTGCCTCTAGAGGTGAAGTTCTTGGACTGGCTCAAGAAGGACTAGAGTGAAAGCATTTTCCAAGAATGTTTTAATTAATCAAGAATGAAAATGGGAGGTTCGAAGATGATCAGATACTGTCCTAGTTCTGACCATAAACATTGCAGATTGGTGATGTGGCTGCATTATTCCCATGACCCACCTGGCAGCTTCTGAGAAATCAAAGTCTTTATGTTCCAAGGAGAGTATGGTTTCAAAGCTGAAACTTAAAGGAATTGACAGAATGGCACCACCAGGAGTGGAACCTGCGGCTTAATTTGTTTTTTATTTATTTATTTATTTATTTATTTATTTATTTATTTATTTTGTACTGGAGATTGAAATCATGAATATGCACTTGCAAGGCAGGTGCTTATGCCACTGAGCTAAATCCCTGGCTCTGCAGCTTAATTTGACTCAACAGGGGAAACCTCATCCTGCCAAGATAGGGACAGGATTGATAGATTGACAGCTTTTCTCAATTACATAGGTGGTGGTGCATGGCCATTCATAGTTGGTGGAGCAGTTTGTCTGGTTAATTCCCATAACAAATGAGACTCTGGCATGCTAAGTAATTACGAGATTCCCCAAGCAGTAGGCATCCCCCAAATTCTTAGAGGGACAAGAGGCATTCTGTCACCCGAGACTGAGCAATAACAGGTCTGTGATGCCCTTAGGAGTCTGGAGCTGCATGCACACTACACTGACTGGCTCAGTGTGTGTCTTCCCTGCACCAGCAGGTGTACATAAACTGTTGAACCTCATTTGTCATGGGGATCAGGATTGCAATTATTCCCCTTGAATGAAGAATTCCTTGTAAGTGCGGGTCATAAGCTTGCATTGATTAAGTCCCTGCCCTTTGTACACATGGCTCAGTGCTACTACAGATTGGATGGTTTAGTGAGGACCTCGGATCAGCCCTGCCAGGGTTGTCGAATTTCACTATCTAGAGGAAGTAAAAGTCATAACAAGGTTTCCATGGGTGAACCTGCAGAAGGATCATTAGTGGATGACCAAGTGAACAAATGGACGAAAGAACAAAAAGGGAAGGCATGGTGGTTGGGGGGAGAGTGGGGAAGGTGGCTCTCTCTTGCTCTGCTCTTTCTGCTGGTTGATCGATAGGGATTGGTCAATGGAGGTGAGTCCTCCTGGAGAAGCCTGGAGGTCCTGTCCTTCTCTGCTTTGCATCACATAGCGGCTCCTCCTGTATGGTGGGGGATGGGTTCTGGATTTAGGGCTCGGTCAGTGATGGGCTTGAGGGTGTGGAGGTAGCTCTGGCATTTGCCCCCCATACGCCCACCCTGCCCAGTCCCCTGCCACGTGGCACCCAGAGAATGAGCAAGTTCGTTCGGCTCATGTGAATGTCGCGCTGCCCCGCCCTGTGGGCACTGGCGCCTGTCGCGATTTGGTTTCCCCACTCAGCCCAATTTGGGATCTGGCTCCAGCTCCCCCTGGTGCCCCCTACCACCACACCAGCAGGCCAGCCATGGGGGGTTCTCTTCACAGGTCAGTGGCTTCCCGCTGAGGGCGGTGTGGGGTGAGAGCCAAGCTAGCGGAGCCGGGGGAGCAAGCAGGTGTAGATGTCATGTGCCTGCTGGGTGGGCATGAGGGTGTGCAGGCCGGTGTGGGTCGCAACGCTCTCCTTCCACTTCTCCTCCCCTCTGCCTCAGGAGCTGTGTGTTGGGTCGGTGTGTCAGGCACCCACGGGAGGTCGGGAGGAGGTGGGGAGGAGGTGGGAAGGAGGGTGGCTGGCTGTCCATGCCCAACTTTCCTCCCCACCCCGCCACCGCTGCCACCTTACCCCTCCCTCGCTTGCCCATCTCCGTTCTTTCTGTGCTTCAGCGCATCTATCCTCCCAGGTACCTAGTGTGTCCCGAGTGGAGGATTAAAAACCCTTGGGGGATGTTCAACTTGCCAGCCTTGGGATCTGGGCATCGGGGTCGCGCTGTGGGGCTCCTGGGGCCATGTTGGGCCATGTTGGGAATGGTGTCCAAGAGTGGTTGTTCAAGTGTCAGGACAGCTGCTGCAGTGAGCCTTGAAGCCTAGGGCATAGCTGGTGTGGAGCTGCTGCAGGTGCAGATCTTCGTGGAGGCAAATATTAAAATCAGAACTTTGAAGGCGGAAGTGGAGAAGGGTTCCAAGTGAACAGCAGCTGAACATGGGTCAGCCAGTCCTAAGAGATGAGCAAAGCACCATTCCAAAGTGACGGTCAATGGCCTCCGTTGCCCTCAGCCAATCGAAAGGGAGTCGGGTTCAGATCCCCGACTGGCAGAGATGGTCCTCATGAGGGGTACGGTGCAGTAATGAGACCTATATTGGAGAAGCCAGTGGATCCCCAGGGAGAGTTCTCTTTTCTGTGTGAAGCACAGGGCACCCCAGAAATGCTTCTCCCTGAGAGAGAGGCCCATGCCTTAGAAAGCCTCACCATTCAGGCAGTGTTCTGTGAGCTCTCACTGGCCCTTGAAAATCCTGGGGAGAGGGTGTAAATCTTCCACCTGGCCATACCCATATCCACAGCAGGTCTCCAAAGAGATGAACAGTCTATGGCATGTTGGAACAATGTAGGTAAGGGAAGCCGGCAAGCTGGATCCATAACTTCGGGATAAGGATTGGCTCTAAGGGCTGGGTCAGTTGGGCTGAAGCACAAAGTGGGACTGGGTGCATGCCTTGCCTGAATGAGGCACTGCTGCCCCCTTCATGCCCAGGGTCCCCACCCCTGTCATCCACTCACCCTCCCACCCCATCCCATGTGGGTTGGAGGAGGTGGGCAGTGGCGGTGGGGGGCTCCAGTGGCCAGGTGGTTGTGGGGTGGTCTCCCACAGGGCCCCCAGGCCCCCTGGACTCCAGGAGGGCCTGAACACCCAGAGGGCTGGCAGTGGTGGCAACTCTGGATGCGACCCGGGGCCCTTCTTGTGGATCGCCCCCAACTGCAGTGGGTATAGCAGCCATACCTGGGGAACCTGGCAGGCGCCATGTGCGTGGTTCCTTCTCCCACCTCGCTTCAACCCTTCTCCCTGCAGGGCACCTGTCTGCTGCACCCAGGACAGCCAGTGGATGAGGGGGCATTCAGGTTCCATTCCCCTCCCGTACCCCAGCACATCCGTGCCCTCTTTCTCCAGCAGCAGCTGGGAAGGAGTTGTTAGGGGGGTGAGGCAAGTCCCGTGCCAGTCTCTCCTGCTGAGTGAGCCCCCGGGGTGCACTTCCATGGGTGGGCTCTCTGCCTCAGATATTGCCTAGCAGCGGTCTTAGAACTCGTGCAGATCAGGGGTATCCCACTATTTAATTAAAACAAGGCATCGACATTTGTTGTGGAGTGAGGTGAAATCTCAATGCTGTTTTAATTGGCATTTCTCGAATGACCAGTGATGGTGAACATTTCTTCATGTATTTATTTGCCATTTGTATATCTTCATCTGAGAAATGTGTGTTCATCTCTGATGCCCCTTTTTGGAGAGGGTCTTTGAATTTGGGGGGGTTGCTGGCAACAATTCTTTCCCATTCTGTGGGTTTTCTTTTCACTTTGTTGGTGATTTCTTTTGAAGTGCAAAAACATTTTAATAAGATGAGATCCCAGTTGTTAATTCTTTGAAGTATTTACCTTGCGGCTTGCATTTTCTTCATGAGTTCTCTGCCTACACCTATGTCTCCAATATTTTTACCTACTTTGACTTTGAGTAGATTTAGTGTTTCTGTTTCAATATTTATATATTTTTTTCAGTACAGGGGATAAAACTCATGACCTCAAGCCTTCCAGGCAGGCACTTATGCCACGGAGCTAAATCCCTGATCCTAATATTTTGATTTTTGATCCATTTGGACTTTAGTGTAGTGTGTAGTCATAGGCATGGGTCTATTTTCAGTCTTTGACATGTGGGAAGCCAATTTTTCCAACACCATTTATTACAGAGGCCATCTTTTTTTCCCAGTGAACATGTTTAGCCCCTTTGTCAAATATAAAGTGGCTGAGTGTCTTTGTAGTTGTGTTTGCATCTTCTAATCTGTTCTTGATGCTCAGGTCTATTTCCTTGCCTGTCATGTTTCTCTCTTATATGCATACTCACCTTGGCAATTTCACATCTGTACTGATGTTATAACTACTGTTCAATAAATACAAAAGAAAAATGCTTATGAATTTTGGATAAATAGATCACCACTCTCCATAACTTACCCAGATTCTCATTGTATTCTGGGCGGTGGGAGGGTGGGGATACTGGGAGTGAAACTGAAATAAATCTTCAGCCCAGATTCTTGGTTTAACTTTATTATCACACAGACCTTCCACTAGAAAGCTGAATGTGTTATTGTAAAGTAACGCATCACTGCCTTCTGATGGTACCCACTGATATGTACTTTTAAATCTACACACGTAAACCTTTAAGATAGCGTAAAGCTGTCTGTTGATTTTATAAAGTATAAAGATAGACCATATATTAGAATAAATTCAATATTTGCTTACAAATATCCATTATGTAGTAAGTTGTGAAAATTTGGATTCCTTCAGAGGTGCTGTTTATTTATTTATGTATTTATTTATTTTTCCTTTCTTGAGACAGGGCGTCTCTATGCAGTTCAGGCTACCCTTAAACTCACAAAGTAGCCCAGAGTGGCCTGGAACTCCTGGTGATTCCCCTTCCCCTACCCTCTTCCTTGTGCACCCTCTCTGCTGTGCCCTGCCCCCCCCACTGCCTCAGGCTCCCAGTGCTTCCATTTTGAGCCTGTACCACCATATTGGCTTGAATCCATTTGGTATTCCTATTTTCTTTTCCTTTTTCTTTCTCTTTTCATTCACCTTACAGAGAAAGCATCCACAATCCCCCAAGAGTCAGCCTGCTTCTGTCCTCTCTGGGCACCCTCTGTGAGCTGTTGTTCTGTTTTGAATTTTCCTTAGTGTTGTTTTATTCTTTGTTCTTCCTCTGCAAGTTAAACTGAGAATCAGATGACACCAGCCATGAAAAGAAGAGGGGTTTTTTTTTGTTTTTTTTAAAGAATAGCTCTCCTGGGGAGTTTCCAAAGATGGCAGACGGGTAGGTAGCAGGAGAGAGATCCTCTCTGAGAGAGACAGATTAAATGCCAGAATTTAACACCTTGGAGAGACCCAAACAGAGAGAGATGGACTTTCTCAACCCAGGAAGAAACTAAAGTTAAAAAAAAAGTTCACATATGAGGTCCCGGGGCTACCATTAGTGAAGCTAAGATCAGCAAGTATGGCGCCCTCCTCAAGCTGCCTGAATTACTGCCCAAGACCGAACTGACCAACCGAACTGTGCTAATGCCACTGGCTTTAGTGGCCAGAGCGTGGAGCTGAACAGCCCTGCGTACGGCTCGCCTGGACCCACCCCTGCACATGACCCACCCAGAGGCACCGTGAATTTGCACCGCAGCCGCACTGAAGTCAGAAGTCTGGGAGCCCAGCAGTTCTCAGGGACTGGCATCAACACATGGTGAGTGATGGGAATAAGACCCTCCCACGTGAAAGGGGAAACTGACTGGAAGACATGTTGGATTTGGGCAGGACAACCTTAACTCCATAAGGAAGTGGCTTCAGTTGGTTGCTCCCCTCGCTGAGCAGATTGGTGGAATCTGCTTGGATTGGGCTGTGCCCCTGGCCAGGACCCAGTGGATTGCTACAAACTAATTCCCTGAGCACAGCTACACACTGACACAGTGAAGGCCTGCAAAGGTTGACTGGCCCAGAGGAGAGGAGAGGAGAGGAGCCAGCACACACTGTGCTTGCTTGAACTTCACTCTCTGATAGCGGCCAGCAGAGGGCAGAAGCCCCTAGCCTGCGTGCTCCAGAGGAGCCTTAATCAACAAGCAAAGGGGCTGGGAATTAAACTGTACAATTGTATGGAAGGAACCAAAAATATGACAAGAGGGAGAAATAAGAAAAAAAAAACCCAGCCCCCAACCCTGAGAACATTGATCCAGGAGAGGTAAATACAAAAGACATTGAGGGCAGCAAACATGCAATATCAAACACAGTGATAGCAGACATAAAGAGGCCTTCAGGACCTCGTAAGTGGGATCAAAACTGAAATATTAACTCAAATTAAACAAGTGATGAGTAGATTAATAAAGGAAAGGCTGGGAACCTCTCAAGAAGACACAGACAGAAGAATGGAGGAACACAAAAAGGAGAGAAATGTTTAATGAAGAAAACAAGAAAAACCTAGAATTCATGATGCAAATTCAAAGAGATTATCCGGAACCTAAAGACTCCATAGAAAGCTGGCAAAATTGCTTGAAAGAAACCAAAGATAGACTATCAAAAATTGAACACAGGCTTGCAATGTGTGATCAGGAAAGGGAAGATCTCTTAAAAATAACAAGGGAGCAGGCAGTAACAATTGGAATGCTAGAGGACAACAAGAGGATCTATAGCTTAAGAATAAAGCATGTAAATGAAGAAGCAGGAGTCAAAACAGAGGAATTGCAAAGGCTATTAACAGAAATTATTAAGGAAAACTTCTCAAACATAGAAAAAGGAAATGATATTCAGATGCATGAAGCATAAAGAACTCCAGCCACCTACAACCAAAACAGAGCTACACCCAGACACATAATAATCAAGATCCCAGAAATTTAATATAAGAACAGAATATTAAAAGCCACCAAAGAAAAGAAACAGATCACCTATAAAGGAAAACCCATCAAAATCATGGCAGAAGTCTCGACACAGACCATCATGTCAAGAAGAGCTTGGAGTGAAGTAATTCAAGCCCTGAGGAGAACAACCTCCAGCCCAGATTGATGTATCCTGCAAAACTCTCTAGAAATTAATGGCAAAGCAAGACGCTTCCATGACAAAGAGGAACTTAGAGAATTTGTGACCACCAATCCAACCCTACAAAAAATACTGAAGGACATTTTAGAGAGAGAACAAGAATACGAGCATTTCAGGAACAGTGGCAGAGAGGCCTCAGTGAATGGGGCAGACAGTGGAGTGGAAGAGAAAAATAGACAACCAATGGCAGAAAAACAGAATAGCAGAAATAAGGCAGAGAAGATTGGCTGTAATCTCTAGTATAGATGGCCTTGAAATATTAAGAGAGTGAAACACAGGCAGAGTAGATCAGGAGATAGGGTCCATTGAGGTGCTCTATATAGGGAGGCAGTGGGACCCAAAACAAGCAGTGAACCCTATGGGAGTGAAAGGGGAGTAATTGTCTAAAAAAGGAAGGCAGAGGATATTGTTAATTGGGTAACAAGATTTAAAATTTATGTTATTCTCATCACTCTGCTTGGATGGAATACGTGCTGTTCCAGTTTGTCTACTTATGCTAGACTTGAGGACATGGTCTGCTATCCCAAAAATAAGAGGATATATTATGGTAATCATCCCTAATTTACTATCAACTTAATCTGAAGCCCTTTATAACTTATATTGTCTTATTATGACTGATCTTATTTGAATCTGGGTTGTTAGATTGCTACTTTGTATTGACGGATTTTATTTAAATCTATTATGATTGATAGCATCAAGTCTAAGAGTATAGGCAACTACACTGAATATAACAAGATTCATTAAGATACCCACTGTGGTTTGATTATTATTTGCTTTTGAAGTCATATAATGTCTCCAATGCTTTGTTTTTATTAATGTTGTTATATACTGCTGAGACATCATGGTAACCATTGTAGATCACCTTGTATTTTGGTTATATATGACTTTTTTGCTTCATGCTTTTCTAGGAATTGTTTTGTTTTATCTTTCTTTGTTTTGTTCTTACCTCTAATACAGAAAGGATAGATATACATTTAGAGACTCATGCATGTGTAAAGCTTATAGACATTTTATAAGAACCAACTATATAACACATGTTGAAATGAACAAATACTTTGAAGAAAAAGAGACACTACAGTACCCAGTGCTGATTCCATAATGTCATGATGTGAAATCTAGCAAAACTATCACTGATTTTTTCAAAGTGATTTTAGCTTGGTTTGCCTTGTTTAAGTGCAACACATATGCAGTATCGACAGCTGTTTTGAGGAGAATGAGAGACACTATGACAGCCATTCTCACCTTCCCTAATGTCTGGTCTTGAAGACCTGAAATGCTGTCCTTGTCCTGCTCAGATCAATTCCATACTATATTGTTTCATGTAAATTCCCTGTATGTGACAATATGGACAGCTATTTGGAAGAAAAAAAGAGTCAATACAATAGAGAGTGAATATCTCCAATTGTCTAGTTTTGGAATTTATGTCCCTTACATTGCTTTCTTGTGATCTGCTTTGTTCTTTTTGTTGTGTTTAGTTTTACCCTTTTGATATAATTGCATGTATATTTGAGTGGGTAAGATAGATGACCATATTGCTTTTTTTTTTTTGTCAGATCGTGGGACAGAACTGTTAACAGGCTCACTGTTTCAATGTCTACTTTACATGTTTTAACTTTATAATTTGAACAACTATTTTGAAGAAGTCAGTATGTAATTTGTCAAGTAATAATCTCTTACTTTTATTGTTGTTTTCCTTTTTTCCTTGGAATTCTGTGTTGTTGCTATGATTTATTCTGTTTTTTTTTCTTTCTTCTCTTAAAAAAAAGAATAACTCTCCTGGTTCCTTATCCACTTGGGTGAGTAATGTTAGACATACCTCAAAAATTAGATAGATGTTCCCATCAAAACTCAAAAACAAAACAACAGAATTATATAAGGTGATTAAAAAGGAAATCATAACAACAAAACAAATCAATAAGGTACTGAGCAAGCTAAAACATGATATAACTAAACAGATAATGTACTTAAAAAGCAAAAGGAGGAAAAGAAAATGCACTAAAGGATATAACAGCATGTATGTTTAAGTGTGTGGGATTGATAACCAAATTACCAAGTTTTTATTGAATCGTTGAACAGAACTGTTTATAGCCTCACTGTTTGTTCACTTTGTATGCCTTTATTTTGTAACATGAACAACTATTTCTAAGAAGATAATATGTAATTTATCAAGTAGTGGTTTCTTAATGTTTTTTTTTGAAATTCTGTATTAGTTCTACTCTTTCTTCTGTTTTGCTTTTTTCTCTTTAAATAAATTTAATAAAAAAATTAGATGTTCAGAGCTGGGGATTTAGCTCAGTGACATAAGGGCCAGCTTGGCAAGTGCTAGGTCATAAGTTCAATCCCTTGTACAGAAAAATAATTAGATGTTCAGGGCAAGGGACATAGTTCAGTGGCACAGCATCTGCCTGGCAAACATGTGGTCTTGAGTTTCATTCCCCTTAATATAACAAAATGAAACAAAACAAACACAACATATATTGGTCTTCAGCAAGGTGTGCTGAGACATGCCTATAAGCTCAAGCCTTACTTAGGAGCCTGAGGCAGCAGAATCACCATGAGTTTGAGGACACCCTGCACTCCATAGTGAGTTCAAGGACAGTGAGGACTGCGTTACAGAGACTCTTATCTCAATACCAAACCAAAGCAAACTTCAGCTGGAATCAAGCAACTGTTGTTACCTAGGATCCTTGATTTTTTTTTCTTTTCAGCCTTTTGGAGACAGGGTGTCACCATAAGGTTCAGGCTGGACTTGAGCTTACTTTGTAGCCCAGGCTGGTCAGGAACTTGCATTACAGGCATGTACCACCACACCCCATAATCCTTGATATTGTAAATAGATATTGATCACTATAGAAAAGTGAAGAGCCAGTGACCCACTTCCTGTTCTGTTTCATGCCTGCTTGTTATGTGACTTGCTTCCCCATTCGATCCTCATTTAATCAATGTTACCTGAGAAATTAGGCTCAGAATCTTATCAGTTGGCCAGTTTTGTCCCCATGTCATGTCCACTTTGTAATTTCCCATTTTTCCCAACTTGTACCCACCTCACTTCATGGTTTTGCCCTATGAAAATGACTAGAAAAGGCTGAGACCTCAGTACCCAATCAGGATTCATTCTTTCTCCGTCTCTGTCTCTGTCTCTGTCCTCTCTCTCTCTCTCTCTCTCTCTGTCTCTCTGTCTCTATGTCTCTCTCAGAAGCTCTCCTTCCCCATTAATATATTCTTCTCTGCATCTCCCATAAAAAGCACGTTCCTAGTGATGACAATCTAAAATGTCTATGAATACTATAAAATTACCTACTAATACTTTAATATCTTAAAATGCATTAATTACATTTCTTTTTTATTTAAAGAAAAAAAGCAAAACAGAAAAAAGCATAGAAATAATATAGAATTTCAAAAAAAATTGACACTAAGAAATCGCTAGCTGGGGCCAGGGTCTTAGCTCAGTGGCTTAAGCACAGCTGGGCAAGTGTGAGGTCATGAGTTCGAGCCCTAGAACTACCACCAAAAAAAATCACTAGTTGATAAATTACATATTTCCCTCTTAGAAATAGTTGTTCAAGTTACAAAATCAAAGCACAAAAAGTAGAGAGACACTCAAACATTGACAGTGCCAACTATTCTGTTCAGTAATCCAACAAAAACTTAGTAATATGGTCATCTATCTTACACACTTAAACATACATACAGTTATAACCTTTAGAGCACTTTCCTTCCCTTTTCTTTTTACAATATGTATTATACATGGGAAATAACCTCTCCTGAATAATATTTGAGCACTATGGATATTTATTATTGCTGTCATGTGCCTCTCCCAAGCTCTCAGACTGAGCAGTTAGGAAGTGCATGTATATAGAGAGATGCCTTCATATCTGTATATCCACACATACACACCTGTATTTCTTTCCATGTGTATTTATCATTTGATTGACCTATTATTATAACACAAATTTGGACTAGTACAGCTAATGGCAGTCTGACAAACCATGGTCCTGTTTACTGTTCTCTCCTTTTCATATTTGATACAATTTCAAGATAGAAGAAATGATGAAGAATAAAAACTTGGCAGGAAAATGGGTTTTTTTGAAACTTTTTTCGTACCAGGGATCAAAGGAAATGGAATTTTTGTTCCTTAAGAATCTCCATTTTACTGATAAAACCCACCTCAGACTTCCCATATAACTGTAAGGTAATATGTTTGTGTAGTTTCAAGCCAGTAAGCCAATGGCATTTTGTTACAACCACAATAGAAAACTTGCATAACAGTGTTATTTTAGTTTCTTCATCATCCTAGCAATTGAGGGTGCAGATTTAATCAGCAGAGGTGCTTCCTTTTTCTTTTTTTTAAAGCAGCTTCTATTTTTGTCTAATCACATTATAAATTTTTAATAGCTTTAAAAATTCTTAGTTCAAGGGCACCCTCTTCTATTTGTTTGACAAAGTAGAGTGTTATTTTTAATCTTTGTTCTTTCTTCTTTTTCCGGGGGCAGGGGGGTATATGTTTGCCTATATTTTTGTTTTCTTTACTTTGGAAGAGTCCTGAATTGTGCTTTTTTACTTCTTTTCCCCTTTAAAGGATAAAGATTTTTGTTAAACTTTTTCTCACAAAAGTGATGACTTTTCAAATTTTACCTCAAGTCATAGGACATTTATTCATTTATTCATTTCTTACTAGGAATGAAACCAGGGCCTTTGAACACTAGGCAAGTGCTCTACCACTGAGCCACCTCCCCAGCCCCTTTTAGCTTTTATTTTGGGTTTAGTGTCTCTCTGAATTGCTCAGGCTGGACTCAAACTTGTGATCTTCCTGCTTCAGCCTCAGAATTAGTTGATGTTGTATATGTCTATGCCACCTCACCCATTTCAGGGGCACTTTTTAATTCCTTTCTTGTGGTGAATGTTTGATCACCCAGGACATTTTCAATACTGTCACATCAGCCTTTTGACAAATATTCTAGATTCATTTTAGGCTTCCTGCTAGATCCATTCTCTCCAGGTAGTGTTCTCCAGATTGTCCTTGATTTCTGTGAAAGAATGTGACAGGGCCATCGATAGAGCTCAGTGGGACTTGTTGAATTTTTTGTCTACAGGTAACTAAGATAAAATGGATGCACTATTTTCTAGTTAAGTTTTCAATGTCTATTTTTGTCATTTTATTAATCTTTCAACCCACTGCTTTGTAGTAAGAATCCTGATCTACTGAGACTTATTTTTTAGTATATTTGTACTTAGGATTAATGTCTCTATTTGCCGGTGGTTTTAGGTCAACTTTAGGCATACTGCTTGGAACGCTACTCTCTCTTTTCTATTTTCTTTTCTCTTTCAAACAGTTTCTTTAAGCTCATTCTCTAGGAAGTAATGAGTGAGCTCTTGCAAGAAAGTTCACTGAGATCTGATGCTTACTTTTCCACTTGCAGGTTTTAAAGTTTGAGTAGTTGCTGTACTCTAGTTAGATTATATATGTGAATTTTCTGTGTATTTATTTGTTTCTCTCGTTTGGATTTGGGGAGGATATGTTGAGAGTTTCAAATTTGTGGCACTGTCACTATTCAGGATACTCACACAAAATTCATTTTTCAAGTAACCATAAAACTCATAAAAAAATACCCCCCCAATTCTACAGATCAAACTCATTTATGTTGACATAAAAACCTAAGTTCTATTTTTAAGTGGAGTAGCACAATAAAAATATACCATGATTGATCAAATTAAGGCCAATAGTGTTTCTTTGAAGGGATAAAAAAGTGGTAAAACATTTCTCCAGTTTCATTGAGATATAATTGATGAACCTTTTATATATTTGGTTGACATTTTTATATTCACATATACTGTAAAATAATAACCAAATAAAGTTAATTATTATATCCTTCATTTCCTAGTTACTATTTTGTTTTCTTTTCATTTTGTGGAAAAACTGTTTAAGATCTACTTTCTTAGTGAACCCTAAGTACACAAAAAAGTGTCATTAGTTATAGTAAAAATGCTGAGCATTCAACTTCCAGAATTTTTCAGTTTGTATAACTGTAATTTGGTTTAACATTTGAAAATGAATCAGTGTAATCCACCACAATAATAGACTAAATATGAAACAACATTTGTGGAGTAGATAAGACAGAACAGTAGGTGCACAGAAAGCATTTGTCAAAATTTGGCTGTAGTCTCCACCCCTGCCACAAAACCCCAAACTCTCACCAAACTCACAAAAGGCAATCGAAGAAAATCTTATGGCTATAATCTTACTGCAATGTAAGCAATGTACTTAATTGTAAAACATATTTAATTGTACAACACTACCATCATACTTGAGTGTATGCTCCAACATACTTAAATGTAAAACCTTAATTGTAAGGTTTGTAAGGTTGTTTTAATCAGGTTTGGTTTTTGTGATACTACTGATCAAACTCAGGTCCTCTGGCATGCTAGGCAAGCACTCTACCACTGAGCTACATCCCCAGCACCACAGTTTTTAAGAACACATTGTATTTCTTCTATTTATTTAGGTCTTTAAATTTTCTGAGTAACCTACTATACTTTTCAGGGTTTACACAAGTTTTGTCAACTTTGGGTATAAATACATTATATATTCTGATGTTTTTGAAACTAACATTCTTTTTATTCCAAAGAGCAACTGTTACTAGAACATAGAAATAAAATAGATTATTTGAGAGTATTGACTTTATCTACTACAGCCTCATTAAGCTCGCATATGCATTTCAGTTTTTGTATAGCTTCCGTCAGAATTGCTTCACAATTGTTTTGTCTGTGAATAATGATCATTCACTCTTCCTTTTTTGTTTGAATTTTTTTCCTTACTATACCAGCTAAAACCAAAGAACAATAGGGTATAAGTGAGGAGTACAGAAGTCATTGTCTTGCTCCAGATCTTTGGAGGGAAGCATTCATTTTTTCCCCATTAAGTATGACAGTTCCTATAGGTTTTATAGACATTTTTTTGGAACAAGCTCTTGCCATCTAGCCCAGGCTGGCCTCAAACTCTCAGCAATCTTCCTGCCTCAGCTTCCTGTGTTCTGGGATTACAGGCATACACCACCAAAGCTAGCTAACAGTTCCTTTTTATTCCTAATTTGTTGAGAGTTTCATCAAGAGAATCATATAGTTTTACTTAATACTGTTGTTAATGTGGTGAATTACAAAAATTAAATTTGAAAATTAGAATCTAACTGCTTTCTTGGGATAAACCTGGTGTATTCAAGATATACTATCCCTAACATATATTATTGGAATGTATTTACAAAAAGTGTATAGTGTATAATTTTTTGTGATATGTCCATAAGGAATGTTTGTCTCTGATTTTTTATCACATAACAACTCTATGTGTTTTTTTAAAAATTTATCTAAAAAGAAAAAAAGCAAAACAGAAAAGGGTGAAAATAATACAGAACTTCAAAAGAACCAGTAAGAAATCACTAGTTGATAAATTACATATTGTCCTCTTAGAAATAGTTGTTCATGTTACAAAATTAAAGCATACAAAGTAGACATTCAAACAGTGAAGCTGCAAACAGTTCTGTTCAACTATCCAACAAAAATTTAGTAATACGGTTATCAATCCTACACACTTAAACATACATGCAGTTATATCCTTTAGAGCACTTTCTTTCCCTCCTTTTGCTTTTTAAATCCATTATCTGTTTAGTTATACCATGTTTAAGCTTGCTCAGTACCTTACTGATCTGTTTTGTTGTTATTTCCTTTTTAATCACCTTATATAATTCTGGGGGTTTTTTTAAAGGTAGTAGAAATACAACAGAATAAGACAGAGCAAAGCCAATTGAGACAGTGCAATGAATTTGATACAGAACCTCATAGCAAGTTACCTGTATAACAGTAATAGATACCTTCATATATCTCATTATCTTCACAATAGTTGTCTAGTTAATTAAGTATAGCAAAATCTAACCAAAGACAGAACATTATAAAATAAATTGAAAGAATATTGAATAGAGCAAAACAAATAATCGTAATGAAACAAAACTGAAAACAACACTTGCTTTTATAGAGAAGATAGAGGAGAACCCCTATATTTGCTATGTTGCATACAGTCATCCTGCCAAGAGATTCTCAGACCTCTGTCCCCAGTTCCTAATGGGGGGAGTCACTGGTAGGTTCAAGAGACACTACAGTGTCTCCTCCGGGCTCATGCCAGAGAAAGGCACTTACCAAGAAGATGGGCAAATTGCTTCATTGTGCAGGCTCCTAGATTCTGCCACTGCTGTGGCCAGGTCACTGGCAACGCTATGTGGTTTTAATAGCAAGGTAACACTGCCCACCTAGAGTGAGCTTGAGAATTATTTCCTTCTTTAACT
This sequence comes from Dolichotis patagonum, assembly GCA_004027295.1. Lineage (NCBI taxonomy): Eukaryota > Metazoa > Chordata > Mammalia > Rodentia > Caviidae > Dolichotis > Dolichotis patagonum. The sequence continues at coordinate 19,633 of PVJX010018799.1, forward strand.
TTTTTGGAAGCACTTATATGGAATTGCATTATTATGCCTTACTGAAGAATTAAGCATTTTAATATGATGAAATAACTTTTTAAAATCCAAGATAAGCAAATCTCTGAAATCTAGATTGGCTAGTATTAACATAACTTCTAAATTTTCCTTTTGATTAGTGTTTAAATGATGTATTATTTCAATCCTCTATTTTTATTTTTGTCAATATACTTAAAGCTTTATTCTTGTAGGCAGAATATAATTGTGTCTTGATTAATCCAACTTGACAATTCCATAATTTAAATGCAGTGTAGCAACAATGTGTTATGTTACTATTTCTATGGTCAAGCTCACTTAAGTGTATCATCTTTCTATTTATTTACTGCCTACCTAATTGGTTTTTGTTTTTCCTACTTTTTTATAAAACTTTCTTTTATATTTGTTGGAAACTTTTATGATTTTATTTTAACTCCTTTGTCAGTTTGTTGGGTATAAGTTGCAGCACTTTTTGTTATTTTAATACTTGCTTTAGGGATTATCATATATACTTTTGCTGATTCAACTTTACTTTCAAAAAGTGAAAGTATGAATCTTCTAGCATAGGATAAGAACTACACAACAATAGACATTCACATATTTTCTTCCAGCCTTCATACTACCATTGTTGTATATTTTATTTCTACATGATATACATTCAACACTATACATTTTGTTCAAACTTATTTTAAAAGAGACTTAAATAAATAAGTCTAATATAGTAAGCCATATGGTTACCATTTCAGATGCTACTTGTTCCCACTGGAATTATTCCCCTTTTGCATTCAGGAATTCCTTAGTATTGTTAGTAATTAATCTGTTCAGCTTTAGCACATTTCTTTATGTTATATGGCTTTCATTTTTTACTCAGGAGGAAAAAAGACACAGAAAATAAAAACAAAAAGCAAAAGAGACAAACAGCAACAACAAACCCTATATAGTTACAGTATAGGTTTACAAAACAAGATAATAGGATTTTAACCGTGGTTGTAACATTGCATATTGTTACGTCCAATAGGCTTGCTTAGACTGGCAGATATAGACATGTAAAACTGATCTAATCATATGAATATATAACTCATACAATCAGTAGTATAGTCATTTTAGCTATCTTATGCACACACACACACACACACACACACACAAATTTATGTATTTTTCCTTTTTCCTTCCTTCTTTCCTCTTTTCTCCTATCCCAATTACTTTTCCTCTTTGAGGAATTTCTTACCCTTATGTAGTATTTGCTGTAGATTTTGGATCATATACAGTTTTCAGTTTCTTGCATTAGGGAGAGAATATGGTATTTACACATGTGAATTTGATTTATTTCACTTATGAGAATGGTCTCAAGTTGTGTCCATTTACTTATAAAAGCCTCAATGCAATCTTTCTCAGCTGAGTAGTACTCCATTGTATAAAAATACCACATCTTTTTATCCATTCCTTGATTGATGGGCACTTGGGTTGCTTCCAAGATTAGGCTATTATAAATGTGTTGCTATAAACATGGGTGCACATATATCATTTTGGTATGATGTTTCAATTCTTCTGGGAAAATGCTGAAAAGTTACCTGTGTTTCTAAAATTTATTTGGACCAAGTGTCGCATTCTCAGTTAACAGATTTTTTTCTCTTGGTGTGTAGATATGCTTCCCCACTATTGTCTTGATTACATTTTTTCCACTGAGAAATTTTCTATCATCCGTTTCTTCATTCCTGCAAACATAGTGTCTTTTTTTCTCTGACTACATATATTTAAGACTTTTTTCTTTATTTTTGGTGTTTACAAGGTGATTATAATGTGCTTTGGAGTAGTTTCCTTCATGTTGTATTTGAGATTCACTAAGATGTTTGAATCTATAAATTGGTATTTTTCATCAAATTTGGAATATTTTCAGATATTATTTCAAATATTTCCTGCGTTGGAGAGATACTTATTATACATGCATTGGGCTGTTTTGAGATGTGTCACAACTCACTGATGTTCTTTTTTTAAATAGTTGTTTCCTCAGTATCTCATTTTGGGTAGCTTCTTTTGCTGTACCTTCAAATTCACTAAATGCAGCACCTAAGCTGAAGTTAATCTTATCAGTATAGTGTTCATTGTAAATATTGCAATTCTCATTACTGTAAGAAGTTTGATTGGGTCTCTGCTATGCATTAGAGCTAGAATGTCTCCCACAAATCTCATGTGGTTAGAGATGGAGCTTTTGGAAGGTTACTGGATCATAGCAGTTATACTCATTAGTGGATTGGTCCATGGATGACTTCCTTGCTAAATATGCAGTTAGGAGCCTGGTGATGTTGGAAGAGGTGTGTTCCTTGGGGAGGACGGTGCTGTTGAGGGTTTTTCTCCCTCTTCAGCTTCTCCCTTCTGTTTTAGCCCTGAGGTGATCAGGGATATTCCAAAGTAATATTTCTGCCTTGGAGCCAGCCAATCATGGGCTAAATCCCATATATCATGTGCCAAATTAAATTGCTCCTCTTTTAGGTTATAGGCATCAGGTAATTGTGTCCCAGCAACAAGAAAATGACAATATAGAATTTTTTTTAAAATATAGCTTCCATGGCTCTATTAAACCTTTTGAACATGCTGCAAACAGTTGCTTTAATTTTATTCTGCCAGTTTCAACATCTATATCAAATTCAGACCATTTTTGTTTGATTTCTCCTTCACCTTGAATTTTATTGATTCTTTGTGTAGCTGGTAACTTTCTATTAGATGTCAGATGCTGACTTTTACCTTATTGGATACTGAATATTTTTCTGTTTCTAGAAATATTTTTACTGTCTTTATTAGTTGAAGTTATATTATTTGGGAAGTTTGACCCTTTAGATTTCAGGTGGAAGTGAAACCAGGATTTTCTGAGTGTTCCACCAAATGTACCTGAGTTTTGAACCTTTGAAGTCTAGCTGGTGAGAACAGGTGCTGTCTCAGTCCTGTGGGAGTTGTGTGCACTGTTCCCTCCAGTCCTCTGTGTGACTCATGCATAGTTTCACAAACATACAAGTCTCTATGCCAATCTAAGTTTTCTGTCCATGCATTGTCCTCTCTATTACTCTGTGTAGCAAACTTTATTTACTTCTTTGCTCTCAGCTCTCATCTTTGAGTTCTCAATTGAAGGAGTCTGCAATATTCTTCAAACTTTCAAATAAAAAGGAAGAAATCTGCTCTTTTGACAAAATGAATGAATCTGAAGAATATTGTGCAAAATTAAATAGGAAGGTAAATACTATATGATCTTCCCCTTATGTGAAGTCTTTAAAAATGAAATTATATTCATGAACCAGACAGTAGAATACTGGTTACCAGGGTATGATAGAGTAGACAGATCTCTTTTAAGAAATCTATATTGCAACAAGATGACTATCATTTAAAACAATGCATCAAAATACTGAAAATTGTCAAAAGAGCAGATTTCAAGTGTTCTCACAGCAACAGCAACAAAAAATAGGTAATATAATGTGTATGTTAATTAACTTGATTTAGCATTCTACATTGTATACATTTTTCTAAACATCATGTGTACATTAAAAATATTTGTAAAATAAACAATTCCTAAACTGACGGTGGTGTCACATGCCTGTAATCCCAGAACTTGGGATACTGAAAGGGGGATTGCCTTGAGTTCAAGGCCAGTCTCCACTACACAGTGAGTTCGAGGCCATCCTGCACTGAGTCATGAGAACTTGTCTCAAAAATAAAATAAATATAATAGTAATAACTCCTTTAAAGAGGACTTAACAACCACCAGAAACAGTCGAAGAAGCCAGAGAAACTTGGCACAGTCACAAACTAAAAAAAATCTAGATTGGAAACCGCAAGAGAAAGTAAGCACTGAGACCTTACTACGAGCATCAACCATGAGAAATCAGCACAGCTAACATGAACGAGTCCTCCTTACCTGCCAGACGTTTATGAGTGCTTTCCAATACCGAGTATTTCGTTGTCACTATAACTCCATGGCACAGGTACTGTTACAATCTCCACTGTGCATATAAGGAGACCTAGGCACAAAGAGACTAAGTAGCTATTTTAAAGTCACACAGCAACTAAAATGTGACTCGTGGCCTCAGCCAAGCCTAGCGTACTCCTGGTCCTTTTGATGTCAGTTATGTGAACAAGAGAAGGCCCGGGCCTCCAGCCCCTTTTGTGGGGAAGAGTCACAGAGAACACAATTCATTGACCGCCACATTGGCAGCTCCTATGCTTTTCCAGTCATTGGCTGCAGGGCGTGGATGAGGAGAGGAATGTAAAGGAGAGGGTGGAAAGTGGCTTTCAGCTTCCTTCACACAAAGGTGTGTCTGACGTAGGTGAGGGGAGGCTAAGGGGGCGCCCTCACGTCCAGCGCACCAGCCTAAACCCCACCTGTGGAAAGGTTGCCTTTGCCTTGCTCAGCCCTGTGAGGGAGGCTGGGCGATGGGTCTTGCCAGGATCTCTGTCGGCACCTGGTGGTCACTGGGACGCATGACACCTGCGCCAACTGCCAGGAAGACTTGGAGGTGGCCAGTTGTGACTTCACCAGATTCTGGGAAAGTAGGACCCCTGAGTCACAGATGGAATCTACAGTGCTGCATCTGAGGGTGGTGCCTCCCTCAGAATATCACGACCACATCTGGGAGCAGTATCCCAGAGAGTGGCCAGATCCTCCTCCTCTGTGTGGGTCACAGCCCATAGAGGGGCCTTGGGTGTGTGGAGCTCCATGCTCGCTGCTCTCCAAGGCACCAGGGAGTGGGGGACTTGGTGACCAGTGTAGGCCCTGCTGGCATCCAGAGCCTAGTTGTTCCCCTGCTGGGGTTCCCTACCAGTTGCTTGCTTGGCCAGCAGGGCCTGAGCTGGAAACCCCTGCGGCCTTCCTCTCTGCTCAGCCTGGGCGGCTCAGTTGGGTGTTCCTCCTCTCCCACAGACTCAGCCTCTGGAGAGCCTCCCTCCTGCCTTCCCCAGCACTGCCTCCTCCATCTTTGGATTCAGCCACTCCCCATGCCATGGCCCAACAAGGCTGAGAGGGAACAGCAGCCACCCCACCACCCTCCCATGGACCAGAGGCAGGCACTCAGCAGGCCTCCTTAAAGAGCCTCCATCTGGCTCAGCATGCCCGGAGATGTTTGGGGGCCCACACAGCAGGACTGACCCATGCGGGAGCCGCCAACAGCAGAGACCTTCATGGGGTTCAAGGCCACCACCACCAGCAGAGGCCCTCACAAGGGTCTGACATCACAATCAGAGCCTCACAAAGGGCCCAAGCTCCCCACTGTTGGTCTGCAGACTTCTCTTCTTCCTTGGCTGTGAGATATCTGGAAGCCTCCGTAGGCCGGTCTTCAGCTTTCCTCTTTTCACTTTCTCTGGTTTAGTCACTGTCTTGAAGACTAACCATGATCTTAACTGGGTACCCAGACAGAGTGTGACTTGCATACCAACTACCTCTATTGCATAGTAGTCATCTCCCACTTTGGGTGGAAGAAGACCACAAAAATGGATAATTGAGATACCAGAGGTAGAGTCAGTGAAACTGATCAGATGTCTCAAAGCCTTTAGTCACTTAAAGGTGTGTGTGAAGGGTGAGGGGAAGGTATGAGGGTACTGCTTTGTCCTGAACCCTCATTCTACCCATTCGATTAGGTCAACAGAAACATTTCTAAATACTGATACGTGGGCCTTGTTTTAAAGCATTAGAGTTAGAATCTCACCACTAGGATGGGGTCCAAGTTTGGGACTTTTTTAAAAGTTCCTTGTGTGGCTTTAAGTTACAGACAAGGATAAGAAATTTGTCATGAAGTGACCAGATGAGCTTTTAATTTGGGGTGTCAGAGGAGATGTGGTTTGTGATGTGTAAAGGTCAGACTGCTCAAAACATTGACCTGGACCCTGAATAGTGTGACGGTATACTGGCCAACAGGACATGGACTATGTTTACTCTAAAGCCTTTTTTTAAATTTTAAAATGAAAAAAAAAAGATAAACAGTGAAAACGAGTTTCAAAACAGGTTAGTAGGACAGTTGCCATAATTGATACATTGTGTATTGTTGTCTTAGTGGTAGTTATTCAGAGTATAGGACATAGGTATGCTATCTTCTCTAACCAATATGAGCACAAAACATTCTTTTCAAGGAACAGATAGAAATTAGCTGTACATATATCATAATTATTTTGTCCATATATATTTTCTTTTTCCCTTTCTTGCTTTCCACTTTCCCCTATCAGAGTTTGTATTTTCTTTTAAACAGCTTCTTTTAAACAGTTTCTTTCCAATTCACAGTATCTATTGTACCTTTTGGATCCTATTTACTTGTTCAATTTCTCACACTGGTGAGATAATACAATTTTACACATATGAATCTGATTAATTTCAGTTATGAGTATGGTCTCTAGTTGCATCCATTTACCTATAGCTGCCTCGAGTTTATCCTTCTTTATGTCTGAATAATATTCCATTATGCTAAAAAACATCCTTTGTATCCATCCCTCTGTTGATGGGCACCTGGGTTGTTTCCAAGATTTAGCTATTACAAATTGTACTGCTATAATCATGGGTACACATATATCACTGTGGTACGATGTTTTTAATTCTTCTGGGAAGATACCCAGAAGGGGAATACCTGGGTCTATTGGGACCTGTAAACCTAGTTTTTGGAGGGATCTCCACACTGATTTCCACAGTGGTTGCATCAGGCTATGCTCCCACCAACAGTGGAGAAGGGTTCCTTTTTCCCTACTGCCCCACTGGCATTTGTTAATTGGTTGATTTTTTGATGATAACCATTCTTTCTAGAGTGAGATGGAATCTTGGTGTTCTTTTAACTTGCATTTCTTGAAAAACCAATGATGTTGGGGCCAGAGGTTTAGCTCAGCAGTGTAAGTCCCTGCTTGGCAAGCATGAGGTCGTGAGTTCGATCCCCAGCACAAAAAAAAAAAAAGATGTTGAATATTTTTTCATATACTTATATGCCATTTATATCTCTTCATCTGAGAAGTGTGTATTCATCTTAGATGTCCATTTTTGAATTGAGTCTTTGAATTTTGGGGGCCTGGGTTTTTTTCAATTCTTTATATGTTCTAGATAAAAATCCTTTATCTGAAGGATAGTTGCATAAAATTTTTTCCCACTCTGTGGGTTTTCTTTTCACTCTGTTGGAAATTGCTTTTGTTGTGCAAAAACTTTTTAATAAGATGAGATCCAAGTTGTTGATAGTTTGAAGTACTTCCCATGAAGGTTAAGAATTTGTTCATGAGCTCTCCACCTACCACTGACTTCAGGAGTTCTACCTATTTTATCTTCCAGTAAATTTAGTGTTTCTATTTTAATATTTAGATCTTTGATCCATATTGACTTTAGTTTAGCACACGATGATAGACAGGGGCCTTGTTTTTTTCTTCAGCATGTAGAGAGCCTTTTTTTCTAGCATCATTTTTTATTTTTAACTTCCTTATCAGGGATCAGACTCATGACTTCATGCTTGACAGGCAAATGCGGTGCAACTGACTTATATACCCAGCTTCCAGCACCGTTTATTAAAGAGGCTATCTTTATTTCTTTTTTTGCTTTGTTTTGTACCAGGGATTGAACTCATGATGGGGTGCTTGCAAGGCAGGCGCTTATACCACTGAGCTAAATCCCCAGCCCTAAGGCTATCTTTCTTGCAGTGAACTTATGGCTCCTTTGTCAAGATAAGGTAGCTGAGTGTGTTTGGGAACATGACTGTGTCTTCTATTCTATTCCACTAATTCTCAGACCTGTTTTCTTTTTTTTTTTTTTTTTCAATACCATGCTAATTTTACTGCAGTAGCTTTGTAGTATAATTTTAAGTTTGGGAATTTTGATGTCCCCTGACTTGTCTTTGTTGTCCAGAATTGCTTTTGTTATTCTAGGTCTTTTATTGTACAAAATGAATTTTAGGAATGTTTTTCTTAGATCTGTTAGGTATGTTAATGGTATTTTGATTAAGATTGCATTAAATTTATATGGCAGTTTGGGAAGTATGGTGATTTTCACTGTGTTGGTTCTTCCTACCCAAGAGCACAGGCTATCTTTCCATTTTCTGCTATCCTCTTCGATCTCCTTTTTTAGGATACTGTAACTTTCACTGTATAGTCTTTTACTTCCTTTGTTAGCTTGATTCCTAAGCATTTTGGTTTTTGCTTTTTGTTTTTTGGGTGTGATTGTGAAGGGTGTACTTTCTTTATCTCTCAATGAGTTTGTTTCTGATGTATAGGAATCCTATTGATTTTTAGGGTTGACTATGTATCCCACTACACTGCTGAATTTGGATATTAAATCTTCAAGTTTTTGGTGGCATTTTTGAAGTCTTCTATGTAGAGTGTCATGTCATCTGCAAGTAGTGATACAATCTTCCTTTCCTATTTTCATTCATTTTATTTTTTATCTTATCTAATTTCTCTGCTAATGTTTCCAGAACTATATTGAATAGGAATGGTCATAGGACATCCTTGTCTTTTTCCTGATTTTAGAGTGAAAGTTTTAAGTTTTTTGTCTATTTAGTATGAATTTTGCTGTTAGTTTTTCTTAGATGGCTTTTATCAGTTTGAGGCAAAGAACCTCTATTCCAATTTTCTGTAGGGTTTATGTGATATATTAGTATTGGACTTTGTCAAATGCTTTTTCTGTATCTATTGAGACGATCATGTGAGTTTCATCTTTGGTTCTGTTAATATGGTGTATTACATTTATTGATTTGTATATGTTGAACCATCCCTGCATCCCTAGGATGAATCCTACTTGGTCATTATATATAATCTTGATGATTTGTAGCATTCTGTTTGGCAGTATTTTATTAAGGACTTTTGCATCTATGTTCATTAGGGAGATTGGCTTGTAGTTTGCTAGTTTGGCTGTGTTCTTCTCTGGTTTTGGAATCAGGGTAATGCTAGCTTCCAAAAATGTATTAGGGAGCACTGATTCTCTTTCTGTTTCTTTAAAGATTTTCAGCATTAGTGGCATTAATTCTTCTCTGAGTTTCTTGTAGAATTCAACAGTGAATTGTTAAGAGCCTGGGGCTTTTATTTATTGGTAAATTTTTCATTACATTTTCAATTTCATTGGCTCACATTGGCTTATTTAGGTTTTTTATATATTCTTGATTTAGTTTTGGCAATTTAATTGTATCTATGAATTTTCCATTTCTTCTGTGTTTTCCATCTTATTAGAAATAGGTTCTCATAGTAGATATTGATGATCTCCTGGGTTTCTGTGGGATTTGTTGTGATTTATCCAGTTTCACTCCTAATTGCTTGAATTTGTGTTTCTTCTTTCTTTTTTTATGTAGAGAAAAAAGCAAAACAGAATAATTACAGAAATAATACATAATTTCAAAAAATATTAACATTAAGAAATCACTACTTAATAAATTACATATTGTCAACTTCGAAATAGTTGTTCAAGTTACAAAATCAAAGCATAAAAAGTGGACAGACACTCATACAATGACAGTGCAAACCATTCTGTTCAATGATCCAACAAATACTTAGTAATATGATTATCAATTGTACAACACTTATACATACAATTATATCTTTTACAGCTTTCCTTCACTTTCAGTTTTAGAATATCTATTATACATTATGGATCTTATCACTCCTTCAGTTTTTATCATTTTTTACACTAGAGAGACAAAATGTGATATTTACAAATGAGTCTTATTTCTTTCACTTATGAGGATAGCCTCAACTTGCCTCCATTCATCTATAAAAGCCTCAAGATCATCTTTTTTATAGCTGAGTAGTATTCCATTATATAAAAATACCACTTTTTTTCATCCAATCTGTGGTTGATGGGAATTTTGGTTTTTTCCTAGATTTAGATATTACAAATTGTGCTGCTATAAACATGGGTGCACATATACCACTATGACATGACATTTTCAATTTTTCTGGGAAAATATCCAGCAGGGGAATAGCTGGATCAAATAGAACTTCTAATCCTAGCTTTTTGACAAATCTCCATATTGATTTGCATAGTGCAAATCATGTAGGATTGCACCAGTCTACACTCCCACCAACAGTGGAGCAGTGTTTCTTTTTCCCTGCAGTTTGGCCAACATTTGTTATCAGTGGATTTCTTGATGGCAGCCATTCTTTCCAGAGTGACATGAAATCTCAATGTTGTTTTAATTTGCATTTCTCAAAAGATCAGTGATGGTGAACATTTCTTCATGTATTTATTTGCCATTTGTATACCTTCATCTGAGAAATGTGTGTTCATCTCAGATGCCCATTTTTGGGGAAGGTCTTTGAATTTGGGGGCTTGATGTTTTCCAATTCTTTATATGTTCTGGATATAAATCCTTGTCTAGTTTCCTCTTTTTCATGAGGTTGGTTAATGACATCAATTATATTTATTCAAAGAACCAGCTTTTTAATTAATCAATTCTTTATATTGCTTTTATTTCTCTTCTCTATTGCATTAATTTCTGCTCTTAGCATTATAATTTCTTCCCTCATATGAGCTTTGTGTTTGATTTGTTCATCTTTTTCTAGAAGGTTCAGGTTTGACATTAAGGTGTTAATTACAGCTCATCCTGTTTTTCTGATGTGTAAGTTCATCACTGTAAAGTTCCCTCATAGGACTGCCTTCACTGCATTCCATAAGTTTTGGTATGTTGTATTGGCATTATCATTTAATTGCATATACTGTTTAATTTTGTCTTTATTTTCCTCTGTGACCCATTGGTTATTCAGAAGTATGTTGTTTAATGTCCATGTGTTGATGTAGTTTTTGTGATTTCCTTTGTTGTTGACTTTCAGTTGCATTGTGCTATGGTCAGATAGTATGCATGAGGTGATTTCAATTCCTCTACAATTACTTAAACATGTTTTGTAAGCTAATATATGGTCTGTTTTGGAGAACATTCGATGTGCAGCTGATAATAATGTATATTCTTATGTTTGGAGTGGAATACTCTGTAAACATCTACCATGTCCATTTGTTCACAGGCTTGGATTTTTTCTTGTTACCAGTGATTGAACCTCACACTTACCAGACAAATTCTTGAGCCACGGAACTAAATCCCCGACCCATGCTTGAATTAATTCTAGTATTTCTTTGATATTTTTTGTCTAGTTAGTCTATCCATTTGTGAGAGTGTGGTGTTAATGTCTCCCATGACAATTGTGTCAGTGTTTATTCAGTCAGTTAATATTTGTTTTATGTATTCGGATGAGCCTGGGTTTGGTGCATAAATACTCATGATTGTTATCTCTTCTTTTTGAAGTTTTCCATTAGTGAGTATGTAGTAACCTTCTTTGTTGCTTTTGATCAGTTTGGGCTTAAAGTTCACATTATCTGACAATAGAAGAGCTACTCCTGCTTTTCTCTGGGTTCCTGTGGTGTTTAGAATTGTTTTCCATCCTTTGAGTTTCAGTCTGAGTTTTCTTTTAGGTTAAATGTGTACTGAATGTAGCATATTGTTGGATCTTGCTTCTTGTTCAACTCTGCCAGCCTGTTTCTTTTGATTGGTGAGTTGAGACCATTTACATTGATGGTTATAACTTATATGTATTGGCTTCTCTTTTCTTGTTGTTTCCCTACTGTTTGTTTCCTGTCTTTTTGCTCTGTTTAATTGCTTGCTTTCCTTAGCAGCTTCTTTCAGTTGGTGTTCCTACATTTGTGGTCTTCATTGTCTCCTTCTAATGTGTCTTTCCAAGCATTCTCTAGACCTGGTTTGGTGGTCATAAATTTCTTCAGTTGTTGTTTGTCATGGAAGTGTCTCATTTCTCTATTAATTTTAAAAAATAATTTTGTGGAGTACATCAATCTGGGTTTGTTTTCCTTTTGAGCTTGAAAGACTTCAAATTTTTCTTGATGCTAGAGTTTTTGTTGAGAAGTCTGCTGTGATTCTGAAGGGCTTACCTTTATACAAGATATATTGCTTTTCTCTAGCTGTTTTTAGTGTTTTAGTTCTTGTGCTGAATTTCTGGAATTTTGATTACTATATGCCTTGGTGTAGTTTTTTTATTATCTCTGTTTTGGGTTCTATATGCTTCATTTATTTGTTTGTGAAATTCTTTTTCCAAGTTTGGGAAGTTTTCTGCCTTTATTTCTGTGAAGAGGTTTTTAATGGCTTTTGCACTGTCTCCAGATTTCTTACTGATTCAAATCAGTCTTGTTTTGTTCTTTTTTTTTTTTTTGCTTCATCCTGTAGCTTTTGGTTTGATTTTTTGTAGTCTCTTGTGATTTTTAAGATACATTTCTTTTCATTATTGCTAGTCACATTCCAGTCTTTTAGAGTAGATATTCTATTGTTGCCTTCATTCAATCTGCTGTGTATAATTTCTGTTTAATTTCTAATTGCCTGTGTTTCTGTTTGGATCTGTTTCTTTGGTTCAATTTCTTGTCTTTGTTTGGCATTCATCATTTCTATCCTTTACCTGAGCTCCTCTATTTGTTTGTGTCTACTTTAGTGTCTAATATATTGATAGTCATTTATTTTTACACCTTAGAGATTATTGTTTCTGTGGCCTCTTCTGTTTGTTTTTTTCATTTCTGCTGCTATCATTCCAGAGAGTTTCATTTGTTGACTTCCAATTTCCTCTATCTTTTTGTGTTCTGGATCTGTGCTGAGTGAGCAGGGTATTTGAGGTTGCATTTTAATTTTTATTTTGTCATTTTCTATTTTATTTTGCTTTTTGTGTTGATACTTTTACATTTCTAATGTTAGACAGTCTTATAACTGATATCAAGGCTTTCCTAAGAGGTGTCTGTTCCTCAGAATGTCTCCTATCCCCAACACTGCCATACACCTGTCACCTGAACCATCATACTCCTCTTGCCAGGAAGCCATCATGAGGCAATGAGGGAAGCACAGAGCACAGACCTATACTACACTCACCAGCATCACTGACCCAGGATAGTGGAGGGAAGGCAGAGCCCAGACTCTCACTCTGTTTACTGGCACTGCCACACTGGGAACCATGGAGGAAGAGCAGAGATCAAACTCACACTCTACTCATCAGCACCACTGGCCCAGGGCAAGGGAGGAACTCTGAAGCCTTTCTATAACATCAGTGTCTCAGATAATCTGATGCACAGTGTCAATGGTGAGAGCTAGGAAAGAAAAGCCCCCTTGATGGCAGTCTCCAAAGTTTATTCTGCTGTCTTAAGCACTTCCCAATCTCCTAAGTAGTAACTTTATGGCCAATAATACCTCTGTCACAAAAAGACAAAATTTCTTTAAAGCTAGCAGAACATATGGACAAATTGAAGTGGTTGTATATATATTACCATGGAAAGAGAGTAATTGCTTTGTCTAATTTTGAAGTGAACTTTTTACTTTGGGGTACAGAAAAAGATGTGCTTAGTGGTACAGTGAGGGTGAGTGTGTGAAACAGCTGATCCTGTCTCCCCTCTACACCTGTGCCCAGGACCAAAAGTTAAGCCTTTTCTTCATAGTTTCTGCTCACTGCATCCTCTACCTCTTCATCCCCACCTTGACTTTATCTATGGCGCCTATACCTTCCCTTTCTCTTTGTAAACCAGCAAAACAGATATTATTACCAGTTAATATATAAAATAATAGTTCTAACACCTACTCTTTTTACTCAAGAAAGATCTGAGTATCCCACAAGACTTATTCTATTCTTTACCAAATATTTGCCATCCCACTTTGTCTCTCAAACCCACCCCATTCTGCATTCAGTGGAAAACAAGTTTTTATCCAAATATATTGCCATACAGGGTAAGCTAGATGCCCTAAATCCAATGTTGAGACACCTGTAATAGTTAGCATATACTTCACTCTGGATCCATTAAATCTAGAATAGATTTATATTTATAGAAAAATTGCAAGAGCAGAACAGAGTTTCCATCTCTGCACATGCTGTTTTCTCTAATGTGAGGATCTTACAGGAGGATGGTGTATTTGTTTGCAATTGATGAGCCAATATGTTGTTTACCATTAAAGTTCATGTCTTATTTAAATTTTTTTTAGTTTTTACCTACTGTGCTCTCTCTGTTCCAGAATTTTATCCACATTGTTATATTTAGTCATTATGTCCTCATAGGTACCTCTGGGCTGTGACAGTTAAGCTGAACTTCCTCTTTGTTTATCAGGTACTGATAAGGCATTTTGGAAAATGCCTCTGTATTTGAATTTGTCTAATGCTTCTCTCATTATTAAACTAGAATTAAGAATGGACAGAATAAAGGTATCCAAAAACTATAATATATAGAAAATTATAATAGATAGTGTAAAAGTGAAAGGGAAGGAAAGTTCTCTAAAGGATATAATGGTATATATAGTGTGTAAAATAGATGATCGTGTTACTGAGTTTTTGTTAGGTCATTGAACAGAAGAGTTTGTACTGTCAATGTTTGAGTGTCTAGCCACTTTTATGCTTTGACTCTGTAACGTTAACAACTATTGTTAACAATATGTAATGTATCAACTAGTGATTTTATGATGTTAATTTTTTTGAACTCTGTATTCTACTTCTTGTTTTTTCTATTTTGTCTTTTTTAATTTTTTTTCTCTTTTTTATTTTTATTTGAAAGAGAATAAAACAAAAGAGGGCAGTACAGAGCAGATCAGAGCAGGACAACATAGGCAACAGAGTACTTTACATTAAGACAACTGGATATCAACAGTAGCTAACACCATATCACTTACTCTACTATAGTTGAGCATAGTTTCAAATACAATAATATCAAACATAACAAAATAGTATAAAGCCATGCATAGAGTGAAAGAATTACAGGGCTTTCTGAACTGAATAACAGAAAATGATCAATGTGTACTATAATATCTCATTTTTGATTAAAAAAATTTTGTTTAAATTATCACACATATTCAAATTCAAATAAGACACAATGTGATAGATAGAACCAATGGTAGTAGAAAAAAAAAGCATGGTAGGACTTCTAAGAAGGATGATATTAAATCAGCAATAGCTGTCATAATGTTTTGTTTTCTTCAAAACAGCTATTCATATCATCACGCATGATATACTCAAACAAAACAGAATAAAATCATTCCAACTGATGATTGAAAACATTGAAAGACTTCAAAGCTTTGAGATGGGGACTCAAGCTTACCATAAAGTCTTATATACTCTTATCAACTCTCATACTAGGGAGACTATATGGTATTTACCCTTGTGAGTTTGGTTTATTTCACTTAAGAGAATGGTCTCAAGTCATGTCCATTTATTTATAAATATCTCATTATGATCATTCTTTATAGCTGAGTAGTACTCCATTGTATAAAAATGCCACAACTTTTTTATCCATTCCTCAGTTGATGGGCACTTAGGTTGTTTCCAAGATCTGGATATTACAAATTGTGCTGCTATAAACATGGGTGCACGTAAATCACTGTGGTATGATGTTTTCAGTTCTTCTGGGAATATGCCTAGAAGTGCAATAGCTGGGTCAAATGGGATTTCCGAACCCAGATTTTGAGGAATCTCCAGACTGACCTCCACAGTGGTTGCACCAGTCTACACTCCCACTAACAGTGTAGAAGGGTTCCTTTTTCCCCACCGCCTCTCCAACACTTGATGTTGGTAGTGTTTTCTATCTTGGCCATTCTTTCTGGAGTGAGATGGCATCTCAGTGTGCTTTTAATTTGCATTTCTCTCATGACTAATGATGATGAACATTTTTTCATGTATTTATTTGCCATTCGTATTTCTTCATCTGAGAACTGTATTCATTTCAGATGCCAATTTTTGGATTGGGTCTTTGAATTTCAAGGGTCTGATTTTTTTTTTTAATCCTTTATAACTTCTAGACAGAAGTCCTTTGAGGAGCTGCCCATGAAGATTTTTTCCCAATTTGTGGGGTTTCTTTTCACTCTGCTGGAAACCTCTTTGGACATGCAGAAACTCTTTAATAAGATGTGGTCCCAGTTATTGATTCTGGGAAGTACTTCCCATGTACTTTGGTTCTTTTTCATGAATTCTATTCCTACCCCTATATCTTTGAGGTTTTTACCTACTTTGTCTTCCAGCAGTTTTAGTGTTTCTGTTTTAATATTTAGATCTTTGATCCATATAGATTTTAGTTTAGTGTATGGTGATAGACATGGGTCTAGTTTTAGTCTTTTGCATATGGACAGCCAATTTTTCCAGCACCATTTGTTAAAGAGACTGTCATTCTTCCAGCGAGCATGTTTGGCCCCTTTATCAAAGATAAGGTGGTTGAGTGAGTTTGCGGTTGTGGTTGTATCTTCCAATCTATTCCACTGATCCTCGGGTCTGTTTCTATTCCAGTACCATACTGACTTTATCACTGTAGCTTTGTA
>PVJX010018800.1:0-35907 GCA_004027295.1 Dolichotis patagonum
ACAAGAGTCAATATGATAGAGAGTGAATATCTCCGATTGTCTAGTTTTGAAATTTTTGTCTCTTACATTGCTTTCTTGTGATCCGCTTTGCTCTGTTTTGTTGTGTTTAATTCTACCCTTTTGATATAATTGCATGTATATTTGCATGGGTAAGATGGATGACCATATTGCTGTTTTTGTCAGATTGTGGAGCAGAACTATTAACAGTCTCACTGTTTGAATGTCTACTTTACATGTTTTAACTTTGTAAATTGAACAACTATTTCCAAGAAGTCAGTATGTAATTTGTCAAGCAATAATTTCTTAGGTTTTTTTGTTGTTGTTCTTTTCCTTTTTTCCTTGGAATACTGTATTGTTGCCTACCCTTAAAAAAAAAAAAAAGAAATGTCAGGTCCAGAAGTCCTGGGGGGCTCCAGACCACTGAGTAGGGTGGGCCTAGCATGTGGGATGGCTAGGCCATTCCCCTATGAAGTAGACAAAGGGTCCAGCCACCTTAGTCAGAGCCTTCCTTGGAGTCACATCACAGCCCCCCAGAGTCCCTTGGTAAATCATTTACACAGCAGTGTGCATGTGAGCTCCAACAATTACTCTCCTGGTGGGCAGTTATGATTGGAATTCACACTCAATTTAATAAAGAAGGGAACTGAGGAAGCTAGTCTCCACAATTCAGAGAGAACATGTCAGGCTGAGCTTTGGTCACAGGTCTTCAGATTCCAAATACTCCCCCTACTCCCTTTCTGCCTCTTTACGTCCAAACAACAACACCTTGCTCCCTTTCTTTATCTCATTGTTGTCACTTGTTGTATTTTTTCCCAGCTCCTTGGGCACTTCCTGGTGCCTATTTTTTTCTTTTCCTTTCTGTTTGTTTCACCTTTAGTCTGAGGCTCACCAGAGAAGCCTGTACTTAGATACAGATAGGAAAAGAGCATGGAAAACGGTACAGAGCCTGCCTGCCTACCCTTTGCTGGCACCACAGCTGAGTGCCCTAAGTGTGCCAGGGTACTGCCACACTTCCACACTGACAAACTTTCCATGGTGCTGCAGGGAAAACACCCTCGTTTCACACATGAGAAAATGAAGCCCAGAGGACATGTCACCAGCCACTACAGGGCTTCAGTGAGTTCCACACTTAAGGCCACCTGGGCTAGTGACTTCCTACAAACCTCTCCCTATCAAGTGTCAAAGAACATATAAATGACCAAGGAACCTGTTTTCAGAAGGCTCAGGAGGCAAGAGGAGGTGAGGAGGGGGCTGTAAAAAAAAAAAAAAGAAGTGGGATTAAAACAAGTTTTCCTAAGCAAAAGTGATTTGAATCCATCAATTGATCAATGGATAACCCTAATATCTGTCCACACAATGGAATAGTATTTGGTAATGAGAAGGAATGACATACTGTTACTTGTAATGAATGATTCCCAAAATCATTATACTGAGAAAGAAGCCAAATACTTATTGGTCATATATTGTATGATTGATTCTATTTATAGAAAATGTCCACAATAAGCAAATTCATAGAGACAGTAAGTAATTAGTGATTGCTGGGGCAGGACAGGGTGGAAGTGGATGATGGTACAAGAGACAAGATTCCACAGAACATGCTTAAGTAAATGCAAAGGAATTGAAATTATCCCATGCATATTATCAGACCATAGTGCAATGAAATTGGAAATGCATGGCAAAAAAACCCCACAAGAACTTCATAAATATGTGGGAAAAAATAGTACCTTCCTGAACAACCAAAGGGTCACAAATGAAATTAAAGAAGAAATTAGACAGTTTCTATGGTTGAATGATAATGATAATACAACATACCAGAACTTATGAGACACAATGAAAGCAGTCCTAAGAGGAAAATTTATAACAGTAAATAACCATATCAGGAAAACAACAAGTGCAGATAAAGAACTTAATGATGAAGCTCAAACTTATAGAAAAAACAGTGGACTAAGCCAAAAGCTTGTATGAGGGAGAAAATTATAACTATCAGAGGAGAAATTAACATATTGGAGACTTTAAAAAATACAAAGAATGATCAAACAGTTAGTTGTTTGAAAGAAAAAAAGGAAAGAAAATACTCAAATCCATACAATTAGGAATGAAAAGAGTGAAATCAAAACAGACCCAGGAGAAATTTAGGAGCTCATCTATACTTACTTTGAAAACTTGTATTCTAATAAGATGGCAAATACAGAAATTGACAGATTCATAGATCTATATGAATTACTAAAGCTGAATCAGGAAGATATAAAAATTCTAAATAAACCAATATCAATCAATTCAATCAAAGATATAATTAAAAACCTACCAACAAAAAAACAGCCCAGGCCCTGACAGATTTACTGCTGAATTCTACAAGAAATTTACAGAAGACCTAGTATCATTACTTCTCAAACTCTTTAATGAAATTGAAAGGGAAGCAATACTCCCAAATTCATTTCTGGAAGCATACATTACCCGGATACTAAAACCAGAGAAAGAGCCAACTAAGAAAGAGAACTACAGGTCAATTTCCCTAATGAACATAGACGCAAAAACACTCAATAAGATACTGGCAAACAGAATGCAACAACTCATCAAGAAGATTATACACCATGACCAAGTGGAATTTATCCCACGGATGCAAGGATTGTTTAACAAATGTAAATCAATAAATGTAATATGCCATATTAACAGAGCAAAGGACAAAATCATATAATCATCTCAACAGATGCAGAAAAAACTTTTGACAAAGTCCAGCACTCATTCATGATTTTTTAAAAAAGACCTTACAGGGGTTAGGGATTTAGCTCAGCGGCATAAGTGCCTGCTTTGCAAGTGTGAAATCGTGAGTTCGATCCCTGGTACCACAAAAAAAAAAAAAAAAAAAACCTTACAGAAAACTGGAATAGAAGGTCTTTATCTCAATCTGATAAAAGCCATCTATGACAAACCAACAGCCAACATCCTCCTAAATGGACAAAAACTAAAAGCTTAGCCAAGCTTTGTGGTACATGCCTGTAATCCCAGCACTCAGAAAGGTAAGGCAAGAGGATTGTTGTAAATTCGAGACCAGCCTGGGCAAGAAAGTGAGCTCAAGACCAGTCTGAACTTCATAGCAAGATCCTGTTTCAAAAAGACCAAAAAAAAAAAAAAATCAGGAACAAGACAAGAATGTCCACTGTCTCCACTCTTATTCAACATAGTCCTGGAAAGTTTAGCCAGAGCAATTAAACAAGAAAAAGAAATAAATATAGAAAAGGAAGAAGTTAAATTATTGTTATTTGCACATGACGTGATACTCTACATAGAAGACCCCAAAAACTCCACTAAAAAATTGGTAGATTTAGTCTGGCATGGTGGCACACACCTGTAATCTCAGCACTTGGGAGGCTGAGGCAGGAGGATTGTTGCAAGCTCCAGACCAGCCTGGGCTACAAATTAGTTCAAGGCTAGCCTGAACTTCATAGTGAGATCCTGTCTCAAAAAAATAAAACAAACAAAAAATCAATAGCCTTCCTGTACACAAATAACAAATTCTCTGAGAGAGAAATAGGAGAAAACACCTTTTACAAAGCATCCAAAAAAATGAGATGCCTAGGAATCAGTCTAATGAAGGATATAAAACACTTCTACATTGAAAACTACAGTTCTCTGAAAAAGAAGATGGAAGAAGATATTAGAAAAATGGAGAGATATCCTGAGCTCTTGGGTAGAAAAAACTAATATAGTGAAAATGGCCATACTTCCAAAACTGTTATACAGATTGAATGCAATCCTAATCAAAATTGCAGTAGCATTTCTCATAGAATTAGAGAAAAAAAAATCCTAAAATTCATCTGGAACCAGAAGGGACTTGGACAACAAAGGCAAGACAAGGAGCATCACAATCCCTGACTTGAAATTATACTATAAAGCTACTGTGATAAAAACAGCATGTGATAAAAACAGCATGATACTGGCAGAAAGACATACCCAAAGGTCAATGGAACAGATTAGAAGATGCAGAAACAATTCCGACACACTGTGCCACCTTATCCTTGACAAAGGTGTCAAACACAATCATTGGAAGAAAGATAGACTCTTAAATAAATGGTGCTACACCGGGCATAGTGGCACACTCCTGTAATCCCAGCACTCAGGAGGCTGAGGTAGAAGGATCATTGCCAGTTCCAGATCATCCTGGGCTACAAAGTGAGCCCAAGTCCAGCCTGAACTGCATAGTGAGACCCTGTCTCAAAAAGAAAAAAAAAAATGGTGCTGGAAGAACTCACTCTGCACATGCTGAAGATTAAAATTGGACCCATATCTCTCACCATGCACTAAAATAAATTCAAAATGGATCAAAAATCTAAATATTAAAATGGAAACATAAAATCTATTGGAAAATAGGATAGGTAAAACTCTTAAAGACATCGGTGTAGGCAGAGACTTTTTGAATAAAACCCCGGATTGCACAATAACTATCACAAAGAATCAACAACTGAGATCTCATCTCATTAAAAAACTTTGTGCAACAACAGAAATCACCAACAGAGTGAACAGATATCCCACAATGTGGGAAAAATGTCTGCTACCTGTTCCTCAGACAAAGAATTACTATTGGGAACATACAAAGAACTCAAAAAAATCAGACCTTCCAAATTTAAAGACCCAATCCAAAAATGGGCATCTGAGATGAACATGCACTTCTCAGATGAAGAAATACAAACAGCAAATAAATATATGAAAAAAAGTGTTCAACATCACTGGTCATTCAAGAGATACAAATTAAAACAACACTGAGATTCCATCTCACTCCGGAAAGAATGGCTATTATCAAGAAATCAACCAATAATAAATACTGGAGGGGCTATGGGGAAAAAGGAACCCCTCTCTACTGTTGGTGGGCATGTAAACTGCTGCAATCACTCTGGAAATCAGTGTGGAGAGTCCTCAAAAAACTAGGATTGGAGATCCCATTTGATCCATCATTCCCCTTGTTGGTATCCTCCCAGAATTAAAAACATCATACCACAGTGATATATGTGTATCCACATTTATAGCAGCACACTTTGTAATAGCTAGATCTTGAAAACAACCTAAATCTCCATCTACCAAAGAATGTATTAAAAAGATACAGTATTTTTGTACAATGGAGTGCTACTCAGCCATAAAGAAGGAAAAACTTGAGATGTTTATAGGTAAATGTATGCAACTAGAGACCATACTCATAAGTGAAATAAATCAGACTCATATGTGGAAACATCATATTGTCTCTCTAGTGTGATAAGCTAGAAGAAATTATATATAATATATGTTATATGTTATATGTTATATGTTATATGTTATATGTTATATGTTATATATTATATATTATATATTATATATTATATATTATATATTATATATTATATATTATATATTATATATATATGTATAATTCGAGCTGGTATATCTGGGGTTTCCCAGGTAGGAGCTAGGGGATGAATAACAAGAAGAACAAGGAGACTGAAATTCACAGACTGAACTGCAAAGAGAAATCCAAGGAAGGTGGTGACTTTTTTCTTGAGCCCCAATTGTCCAACTACTGCTGCCCTGGGCTCTGGCCACACTTCCTGCTCAACAGGTCCCACACTGAGATCTGAAGCCCCTCACCCACTGCTTGTTTTGTCATTGTCGTTGTTGTTTGTCTCACTATAAGTGTAGCCCAGGTTGGCCTTGAACTCATGGCTATTCTCCTGCATCAGCCTCCTGAGTGCTGGTATTACAGGCACGCACCATCAGGCCTAGCTCCCCATTGCTTTTTCATGAATTTCTTTTCCTAGGGAATGGTCCTGGTTCCCATCAGTTATCCAAGGTGGATACCTGGAGTTACATGATTGTGGGGGAGGGCAGGACTTTTGTTCAAAAAGGATTAGGAGTTACCAGATGTCAACAACAGAGCATTCAGCCATGCATAAGAACCTTCTGAGTTTGGTACACTGTGATTACACATACTGTACCCTTGAAGCCAGCCATGCCCAGGGATACTGTCTTGTGGCACAGTTCTGATTTCTCCCATCATGTCATAAACTCTGCCTTTCCTTCCTCCTCAGGAAGGTGGATTTATAAAGGATGGGGTTAAGGTTAAGTACACGTTCATCAAGGGACACAATGGGCTTAAATATTTTTTGGTAGTGCTGGGTATTGAACCCCAGCATTGAGCATGCTAAGCAAGTCCTCTATCATGAGCTACATCCCCATCCTTTTAATTTTTTTTAGATAGGATCACACCAAGTTGCCCAAGATGGTCTTGAATTTGTGATCCTCCTGCCTCAGGCCCAAAATAGGTGAAATTACAGACATGGTACCACCATACCTGGCAAAGACTTTTTTAAAATAAGGGGATTTTGTGTAATTTGGTCTTTATTGTCCCTTTCTAGGCTTCAATTAAAAGATAGCATCAAATTTGGACTTTGCTTTCAAGCAATGCAGAGTAGTAGGGAGAAAACCACAAAGAGCACACAGTGAAATGAAGTAAGGTAGAACACAATCAGAATAGCACAAAATAATGCCTGCAATCCCAGGATGGAAGTCCTTGGAAAGCCAAGGGGTGATGGAGGATAGAAGGGAAGTCTCTGAGCTGACAGAATGTGGAATGGTGATGGGGAGGGAGGTAGAACCTTCTCATTCTGGGGAGGATCAGGTAAAGCTGGGTTTAACATACTACTGCCAGCCTGAACTTCTGGTGATATACACACATGACTGTCCCATCAGGCAACTTGGTGGTAGAAGTGGTACAGTCATACATGGAACAGTTATACATGTACCACCTGTGGTTCAAGCCGCCTAGGAGTGAGACATGGATTATGGGCCCATCATAAACATATTAAATTCCAAATATGTTTTCTCTTAAACATGGCAGAGACTAATTCTTTCTCATCTACAGAAATAGTTGAGATGTGTCTGAGGGGCAAAGAGGAGTATGAAGTGCCTGGAACCCCAAACAGGGCAGCGGGAGCTCCAAAGAGCAGGTGCTCACCTTTCTTATCTGCATTCCTCTACTTACAGATCCTCTGCTGCCTGCTTCGTCAGCATGCGTCATAGCTGCCCTCCATCTCCTCTTCTGAATCTTCCATCTCTAATCTGGCCTGGACACTTTCTTCTCAGTCCACACTCCGGCAGAGCTGCACCACAGTTTAACCTGACTGTCCACTTCTTCCACACCCAACTAAACCTCTGAAGGAGTCACCTACAAAGGCAGCTTACTGCTGCTTCCCTGTACTGTTTTTAATTCATACTCAGGGAAATTTTAAACAAGTTATAAAAAAATACATAGGCTTTCATGCATACTAAGGCCAAACAACGTTAGTGTTTTGCCACCTCAGCTCAAGATTTTTTAAAATACCACACCCTTATCCTGCCCCCTTTCCTGCATTTTCCTGTATTTGGCATATAGATGATTATTAAACAAAGTGTATTTTTTTTGTTTTTTTGAGATAGGAGCTTGCCATGCAGTTCAGGCTGACCTTGGGCTCACTTTGTAGTCCAGGTTGGTCTTGAACTTGTAATGATCCTCCTGCCTCAGCCTCCCAAGTGCTGGGATTACAGGCATGCACCCCAATGCCTGGCAAAGTGTACATTTTTTACTAAGCCATAACCAACCACTTGACATTGCCAATATTTAGCTGTGTGTGGCCTTCCAAAATGACAAAGTCCATGTGGTTTATCTGTGGTTCACTTAGATATTTGACTACTAATGAAATTTGTTTTTAATATTTAGACATTTTACATAAATGGCAAATTGTATGATTCTTTTCAGAAACTGCTTCTTTGCATTCAGTATTAGGTTTTCTTTAATTGTGGTAAAATTTACATAATAAAATTCACCATTTATGGTTCAGTGGCAGTAAGCACATCCAGATCATTGTACAGTTACTTGTCTTCAGAATATTTTATCATCCCAATCTGAAACTGTGTTCATTAAACGATAATGTCACATTTCCCTTTCTTGAGCCTCTGACAACCACCATTCTAATCCAAAGTCCATCCGGGTTGTAGGTATGTCACAGTTTCCTCCCTGATTAAGCCTGAATAATGTTCCATTGTGTGGATAGACCACATTCATCTGTCAAAAGACATCGGGTTGTTTCTACCTTTTAGCTATTTTGAATAATACAATGATGAATATAGGTGTATAGGTATCTCCTTGAGACTTGCTTTTAGTTCTTTCAGGTATATACCCAGATGTGGAATAATTTCTGTTTCAGATAGAAATTGTACTTTCAATTCTTTGAGAAACCATCATATTGTTTTCCATAGTGGATGCACCATTTTGTGTACCCACCAATATTGCACAAGGGGTCCCATTCGCTACATCCTCTCCAACGCTTTCTTTTTGCCCTTTCTGGTTTGTGTTTATTTTTGTTTGGTTCATTGGTTGGTTGTTGTCCTGGAGACTGAATCCAGGGCCTTTCCACTGAGCTACACCTCCAAATTTTTCTTTAGTTTTAGTTTTTATTTTGAGACAAAATCTTACTAGGTCTCTCACGCTGCGCTCAAACTTGCAATCTTCCTGTCTGTTTCCCAGGGTGCAGGAATTACAGGCATATGCCACCATGTCCAGCCCTTTTTCTGTTTTGAGATTAACCAACACAATGGGTATAAAGTAGTATCTTTTAGTTCTTTCCTTTTAACTGCTGTATTGTATTCTATTCTAGGAACAATACACAGTTTATTTGCCTATTGTCTTCCTAAAGGATTGTTAGGTTGTCCTTGCTTTTTTTTTTCTTTGATGAGATGGCTTAAAGAGGTATTATTGGACAGGTCTCTCTCTTTTTTTTTTTTGGTACTGGGGATCGAACTCATGACCTCGCACTTGCCAGGCAGGTGCTTATGCTACTGAGCTAAATCCCCAGCCCTTGGACAGGTCTCTTGTGCACCCAAGAGCATCATCAGATGAACCCTAAGAAGTGGGTATAACAGGGAAAATCCTAGTAGTGAACTTTTGGAGGGTTTTATAAAGAAACTACTACAGTCAGGGTAGGTTGCAAAGAAATCATAAGGGAACCATAAGCAACCTGGATCAAGTAGCAGTCACCAGTTTCAGACAAACAGACAAAAACACAGAAAGCAATGCTTGCCATTACTGGAAGGCAAGTCATGCTATAGAAATGGCCATCAGGAGAGGAGGGATCTTTCACTGAGGGATTCTCCTGGCTGAAGGTG
The DNA here is from genome assembly GCA_004027295.1 of Dolichotis patagonum. Taxonomy (NCBI): domain Eukaryota; kingdom Metazoa; phylum Chordata; class Mammalia; order Rodentia; family Caviidae; genus Dolichotis; species Dolichotis patagonum. The sequence continues at coordinate 9,166 of PVJX010018800.1, forward strand.
ATCAAATACCCCAACTATTCTGTCCTTCTTTCAGACCTCCTGTCAGGTTGCCCACTGATGAATCAAAGCCCAGGGGCACAGCACTCTGTCAAGGTCATCCTCCTGAAGCAAAGGCAGGGTAGAGAGGGGTAAAGGACGTCCACAGAAGGGCATATAGAAGATATCTGGCAGAGGGGCCAGGGATTTAGCTCAGAGGGGCAGTGTCTGCCTGGAAAGCATGAGGTCCTGAATTCAATTCCTAGTACAAAAAAAAAAAAAAAAAAAAAAAAAGATATTTGGCAGAGAAGTGTAGACCTCAACATTGAGAAGAATCTCCAATTTGCTTTCCAAAATGCCAAAATGATTTTATCATTTTACATTCCCTCCAATAACCTATGCTATCCATTTATCCAAATTAATTCTGGCTGTATTTACCAGAATTAATTTGCATTGATTTACATTTTCTCTCTATCTTTGGCGTTTAATGGTGCCTCTATATTTTAGCTTATTATTTTATTTTACTTGCGGCATTGTGGATTGAACTCCAGAATTTTAAACTGAGCACGTGGTCTTTTAGGGTATTTTCATTTCATTGGCTTTTGTTTTTGTTTTGTTTTTGAGACAGGCTCTTGCTAAGTCACTTAGTTGCTCAAGCTAGGATTAGACTTGTAAGTGACTGGGATTGCAGGCATGTACCGCCACACCCAACTGTCTCCTGATTTTAATCCATAGGTCCCTGAACTCTGGGAGGCTGAGGCAAGAGGACCGCAAATCTGAGCCCAGTCTGCGCAATTTAGCAATTTAGTGAGACCTTGTCTAAAAAAAAAAATTGGAGCTGTAGCTAAGTGTGAAGGTCCTAGATTCAGCCTTCAGTACTGCATGAGGATTAAAAAAAAGCAACTCCTTAATCACTAATGAGATAGTTTTATAAACGTAATCATCTTTTGAGGGATTTTATATACTGTAAACTGCCTTATCCTTTGCTCTTTTAAATTAGGTTGTCTTTCTCTTACTCATGAGTAAGCTTCTTTTTAAAATGTGGATGTTAATCCTCCACAAATAAATTGTAGCTATGTTCTTCTGTGTGGCTTATTTTTTTTTTCACTTGTAATACCTTCTACCACACAGAAGTTTTATATTTTAATCTCTTTAAATGTATTATTCTTGTCTTCATGATAAGTGTTTGTGCCCTAAGATATTTTACCTACCTCATGTCATAAAGATAGGCTCCTCAGTTTTCTTCTAGAACTTTTACAGTTGAGCTCTTTTCGCATGTTCAGTGCATTCTGAGTGTGCATTTGTGTGTGAATTTGTAATGTGCATTTAGTTCAAGGTAGAAATCTACTTCTAGCTTTTTCCAACAGAAAGTAGTTTCTATTACTGACTGTTCCATCCTTTTCTCTTTGATTTGTAATGTAAGCTCTCCTCCCACCCCTTTTCTAGGGATTGATCCCAGGGCCTTTGCACTGACTTAGCTGTTTTTTTCACTAGCTTAACTATTTTTATATACATATACATACACATATACTTGTTTTCTTCTTTCAGCTTGTCATACTAATAAAATAATATGACACTTACACATGTGTGTCTTATTTATTTCACTAATGAAGATGTTCTCAAGTTGCATCCATTTACCTATAAAAGTCTCCAGTTTATTCTTCTTTATGTCTGAGTAGTATTCCACTTCATTAAAAGGTTTAACCATTTTTGTTTTTTGTTCTGAGACAAAGTCTCGCTAAGCTGTTAAACAGTCAGGCTGGAGTCAAACTTGGCATCCTCTTCCTTGGCCTCCACAGTGCTGCGATTTCAGCTCTTTTCATATTGTAGAGAGTAATCTTTCAGAAGAGTAGCTAGCAAAGATTTGTTTCCCATTCTGTAGCTAGCAAAGATTTGTCTCTTCACTGTAATTATTTACTTTGCTATGCAGAAGCTTTTTAACTTAGTGTAGTTCTATTCTATATCCCCAGCCCTCTATTTGTTGATTTTTGATATTACTTTCTACGCTAATAGAGTCCTCAGAAAATCTTTGCCTATATTGATGGCTTCAAGTATTCTTGCTATGTTATCTTCCAGCAATTCGAGAGTTTCTGGATTTATATTCAGGCCTTTGACCCATTTGGATTTTAGAAAAGGTAAGAGAGAGATCTAGTTTCAATGTTCTGCATGTGGACATCTGGTTTTCCCAAACTATTTTTTTGTACTGGGAATCTTGGGACCTATGCTTGCCAGGCAGGTGCTGTACCACTGAGCTATATCCCTGGCTTTCTAAATTGTTTTTTGTTTTTCATTTATTTTTTATTGGTACTGGGGATCAAACTTATGACCCCACGTTAGCCAGGAAGGTGCTTATGCTGCTGAGCTAAATCCCCAGCCCTCTAAATTGTTTTTTAAAGAGGCTATTGTTTTCCTCTGGTGAGTGCTTTTGGCCTCTGTCAGAAATCAGATGGCAATAGGTGCATGCGTTTGTTTCTGTATCTTTTGGGCTACATCATTGATCAACTTGCCTGTTTTTGTGCCAGGACTCTGTGGGGTTGTTGTTGTTACTATGGCTACGTGGTATGACTTGAAACCCCATATTGTGATTCCTCTATCCTTGCCCCTTTTTTCTCAGGATCGCTTTGGCAATTCTGAATCATTTTTGGTTTTGGGTACTGGGAATTGAACTCAGGTCCTTGTGCTTGCCAGGCAGGTGCCATGTCACTGAGCTATGCTCCTGGTCCCTCTGAGTCATTTTATATTTAATATGAATTTTAGGATTATGTTTTCTAGTTCTATGAAGAATGTTCTTGGTATTTTAATAGAGATGACTCTGAATCTGTAGATCACTTCGGTGATATGGCTACTTTCACAATATTCTTTCTTCTATGATCCATGAACAAGGGAGGTCTTTCCATTTTCTAATGTCCTTTTCAATTTCTTTTTTCATCGCAGATTTCATTGTAAAGGTTTTTCATCTCCTTGGTTAGGTTGATTCATAGGTATTTAATTTTTTTTTTGAGCAATTGTGAATAGAATTGTCCTGATCTCTTTCTCAGTAGGTTCATTATATGTGTGTTGATTTTGTATCTTGCCTACCATTTCACTCTGTTTTTTTATCTTCTTTTTTTTTCAGTGCTGTGTATTGAACCTAGGGCTTTGCACATACTAGGCAAAAGATCTACCACTAAGTTACATTTCTAGCCCTTCCATTTCACTCTTTAAGACCACATTTTCTTTTAAATCATTGACTGTTTTCTTTTAAATATATTTATATTTATAATAGCTGCTTTAAATATTTGTCCAGACATCTGAGATGAGTACACACTTCTCAGATGATACAGACAGCAAGTAAACATGTCAAAAATGTTTAACATCACTGGTCATTCAAGAGATGTAAACTAAAACAACACTGAGATTTTATCTCACCCTGGAAAGAATGACTACTATCAAGAAATCAACCAACAACAAATGCCAAAGGGGCTGTGGGGAAAAGGGAACCTTTCTCCACTGTTGGTGGGCATGTAGACTGGTGCAAGCACTGAGGAAATCAGTGTGGATAGTCCTCAAAAAAACTAGAATTAGAGGTCCCATTCAACCTAGCTATTCCTCTTCTGGATATCTTCCCAAAAGAATTAAAAACTTCATACCACAGTGATATATGTGCAGCCATGTTTATAGCAGCACAATTTGTAATAGCCAGATCTTGGAAATGATGTAATGGCCATTGACTGAGGAAGGATAAAAAAGATGTGGTATTTTTATACAATGGAGTACTGCTCAGCCATCAAGAAGGATAAACTGAAGACTTTTATAGGTAAATGGATGAAATTTGAGACCATACTCATAAGTGAAATAAATAGGATACAGATATGTAAACATCATATTGTCTCACTAGTGTGAGAAGCTGAAAGAAATAACATGTATATGTATATATGTGTATATTAAAATATAGTTAAGATAGTTATACTGGGCTGGGGATTTAGCTCAGCGGCATAAGCACCTGCCTGGCAAGCACAAGGTCATGAGTTTGATCCCTGGTACCAAAAAAAAAAAAAAGATAGTTATACTACTGACTTCTCTGAGTTCACTGAAGAGAAAGATTTGTACTGATATTGTTCTGACAATTGAATGCAGATGCCTTGTGCTCTGGGTGAATGATTTGGGAATGACAATACACAACTATGTACTGGTGTTGCCCCCTAATTGACATGCTTTGAAATTTTTTTTGTTTGTTTGCTTGTTTTATTTTTCTCTTGGAAAGAAAATGGATTTGAAAAGGCATATAAATGAAGAACAAAATATCTATCCACAAAGTCTAACTTCTGGGGGGACCTTTTGTTCATAGTTCAGTTTTGGACCATGTTTCCCTGTTTATTTGTATGTACAGTAATTTTTTATTAAATAGTAGATATTATGGTTAATACAGTGTAGAGACTGGATTCTGTTGCTATCCTCTAAAGAGAACTGATTCTCATTCTAGCAGATAATTGCTTCTGGATGATCAACTTGAACTTCTATAGGCTTATCTTCATATTTTTTCATTGTTCAGCTCTTCTGTCTTAGCAGGACTCAAAATCTGCCTGCACTGTGAATCTTTTTGCTTTAGTGGGGTCTTCATTGCAATAAGTCAAGAAAACATTTTATTGTAGTCCTGAATTTGGAGATGAAGCCTGTGGGCCAATCCATCTATCACCTTTTTTTGTTTGTTTTTTGAGACAGGATCTTACCATGTGGTTCAGGTTGGCTTGGCCTTGGGCTCACTTTGTAGCCCAGGCTGGTCTCGAACTTGCAATGATCCTCCTGCCTCAGCCTCCTGAGTGCTGGGATTACAGGAGTGTGCCACCATGCTCAGCCTCCATCACCCATTTTTATGAATTAATTTTGTTTGGTCTTTTTGAGACTGGTCTTGCTATACAGTTCGGGCTGGTCTTCAACTCCCTTTGTAGCCCAGGCTGCCCTCGAACTTGCAGCAGTACTCTTGCCTCAGCCTCCCAAGTGCAGGGATTAGAGGCACACATTAGTTTTGTGAATTAATTTTAATGGAGGGCCAAGAATAGAGCTCGGTGGCACAGAACCTTCCTGGCAAGTGTAAGGTGATGAGTTTGATTTCTGTACCAAAATAATAATAATAATAATAATAATAATAATAATAATTTTAATGGAATACAACCACACCAGTGTATTGCAGAGGCCTGCAGCTGCTTTTACACTATTTGCTGCAGAGCCAAGTAGTTGTGACAGAGACCAGATCATCCACAAAGCTTAAAAAGTTTAATGTTGGCTCCTTTAGTGAAAAAGCTTACTGACATCTTCTTTAGGGGCATGCTCCTAACTTCCAAGCCATACTTCTCACCAGGATGCCAGAAGTGCTGAGAAGATACTAAAAGGTCTCTATAGTCTAGCATGGCTGGTGTTGGAGACCACTATGAAGCAGCTCTGAGCAGGATTTAAAATTAACTAATTGGCTTTCTATGTTTATCAGTGAGTCTGTCCTAGAGCAGAGAGCAATAACCCCAGAGGCTTAAAATGTAATGATATTTGGCAAATGGATGTTACATATTTTTCTTCATTTGGCAGATTACAATACATTCATGTGTCTATTGACACATACTCCCATTTAATTAATGCAACTTGTCACACAGGAGAAAAAATTGATCATGTTCAAGAACACTGTTTATCAGCATTTGCTTCTATGGGTGTTCCATGCACCATAAAAACTTATAATGGACCTTCATACATAAACAAACCATTACAATCATTTTTTTCAACTATGGCACATTAAACATATTACAGGAATCCCTTATAACCCTCAAGGTCAAGCAATTGTAGAAAGAGAACATCTATCTATTAAAATGCAATTTAGTAAACAAAAGGGAGGAATACAGTTACCCCCTCAAACATAATTGGATTTTGCTGCTTTTTCATTAAAATTTTTCAATCCAGATACAGACAGCAGACTGACCCCTGTAGAACTTCGTTGGTCAACATCCAATGATGATTCCAACATAGAGCTCAACAGCTATGGAAGGATATCAGCACAGGAAAATGGGAAGGACCAGTACAGCTAATAATGTGGGGACAAGGTTATGCTTGTGTCTTAACAGGTGATGAATCCACAAGGTGGCTGCCATCAAGGAATATACAACCCTGGCAGGAGACACAGTCAGTGCAGGAGACAGTCCCATATGATGGCTCCACCAATCTGGGTCCTCCAGAGGATGAGACTAACCAATAAGACTCATTCCCAGAGACCTGCCAATCAGCCAGAAAATCGACCTGCAGCTCCTCCAAGAGACCAGGAGAGAGGAGGAGTGATCCAGTGGAACGACATCCAAGCAACAATTCATGAGGCTAGAGATACAGTCACCAAAGGGGAAGTCCACCAACCCCTGAAAATCTTTTGGTTGCCTTAATGGCTGTGATGGCAGTATCTGTATATATGACACCTGTCTCAGGAGTGGAGTAATGGACTAATGTCCCTACTCCATCATTACTTAGACCCATTACTTGGGCAGATGCTCCACTTGAGATTTATCATGAACTAGACATGACTGGTCCTAACTTAAGTACCAGACAAGGCCACTTATTTTTGCATAACTCCCTTGCATTATAACAAATCTATGCATCCTTGGGGGGATATAAAGAAACATGCACAAGGAGCTATCCATCAAAATGTTACTATGGATATCAATGCTCTCTGGAAGGAGGTGTTGTTGGTGTCCCAACAAACCCAGAAATTTAACAATTAGATCAATTAAATTCATTCAACTATCTGAAGGCACATTTCTGGCTTTATGCTGGTATACTTGGAGTAATCTGTGTATTTCTCCTTATTCTGCTCATAGTCTATGAAGAGGAGCCAAGATGGGCCAACTCCTAGATAACATTCAACCACAACTTACCCTGATCCAGCTTTTGTTACAAAAACAAAAGGGAAGAGATGTTGGAGACCACTATGAAGCAGCTCTGAGCAGGATTTAAAATTAACTAATTAGCTTTCTATGTTTAGCTGTGAGTCTGTCCTAGGCCTTGGGCCCTTGTCTGGTGACGGGATCTGATTGATAGTAAGTGAACCTCTATGAATCACTGGTCCTGGCTGAGGGCTGTAGTGGCCTGTGAGGCTGGAGATACCTCAAAGGGCATAATAAGGCCACAGCTGAAGACCCTTGGCTCAAATATCAATTAAGTGGGTAGAGACTGCAGCTGCAGGAATTACTCCTACAGCCCCATTCTTACCATGTATTCATGAAGATAAGCTGGTTCTCCTAAATTGACATGATTTATTACTTGGAGAAGTCTTTGAAATGACTCCCACAGTCCTGCTCATTGCCTGCGCTTTCCTCAGTTTTCCCACTCTTTGTTTTGGACCTAATAAAAATGGGTGGTCGATAAGTCTCTGTCTTAGCCCTCAGAGTCTTGAACTTGCTAAAGGGTTTTGACCCCCTGGAGGCCTAAAATCATACTACTTGTCTCATTTTAAGCCTTTGCCATACACTCGTTTGGAAGATTGGGGATCTAGGTCAGAACCTGATATCTCTATATTCCAGCAGGGATGGAACTCCAGTGTAGCCACCATTGCTCCCCTACAAGCTCTATTTTATCCTCTGATCTAGAGCAGTCACTCTCTAAATCTGAAATGATTCTGAAAAGCCCAGTTCTTAGTCCAGACTCATGAGTGAGCCCCCTACCAAAGACTTACCGGGTTTCCTTTCTCCACTTTTCTCCTCTCCAGTGCCTCCCCCATAGATTTCAGCTACTTCAGGTCTATGAAATCCTAATTTATGTCTCTTTTTCTCAATATGACCACTGTGATCTTTCAGAAAAAAACTGGGTTGAGAAATTATTCTGAGGCAGAAAGCTGGATAATCATGGGATTCATGCATAAATATCCCTTTCCTCATTGTCTAAAAAAGAAAGGCAGAGGATATTGTTAATAGTGTATCAGGATTTAAAATCCACATTATTCTTATCATTCTGTTTAGTTTGATTTTACTCTGTTCCAGTCTGTCTACTTGTACTAGATTTGAGGGCACAGACAACTATCCCAAAAAAAGCAGGATATACTATGATCACTATCCTTAATTTCCTATTAACTTAAACTGAAGCCCTGTATTACTTACACTGTCTTCCTATGACTGATCTTATTTGAATCTGGTTTGTTAGATCGCTGTTTTGTCTTGACTGATCTTATTTGAATCTGGTATGCTTGATAGTAACAAGTCTGAGAGAAGAGGCAACTACCCTGCAGACAACAAGATTCAATAGGATACCCATTCCAGGTTGATTATTAACTGCTTTTGAAGTCCTACAATATCTCAAATACTTTTTTTTATTAATATTGCTATGTACTGCTATGTTCAATTATATTATGCCTGATGATATAGATAATTCTATTGAAAATAACAAGAGATATCATAGTAACTACTGTAGATCACCTAGTAGTGTGGTTTTATATGTCTTTTTCGTTTTGTGTTTTTCTAGGAATTTGTTTTGTTGTCTTGTTTTGATTTGTTTTTCCCTCTAATGCAGAAAGGATAGGTATACATGTAGAGACTCATGCATGCATAGAACTTCTAAACAGTTTACAAGAACTGATTATATAATGCACGATGTAATGAACAGATACTTTGAAGAAAATGAGACACTAAGATACCCAGTGCTAATTCCGAAACGTCATGATATAAAATCTAGCAATACCATTATTCTCTGTTCAGAGTGATATTAGTCTGTTTCTTTTGTTTAATTTCAACATACGTAAAGGTATGGACAGCTATTTTGAAGAGAATGAGAGACATTAGGCAGCCATTGTTGACTTCCCTATGGTCTGGTCTTGAAGTCCTAAAATGCCTTCATCATCCTGTTCTGATCAGTTTAATACTATTTTGTTTGATATGAATTCACTGTGTGTGAACATATGGACAACTATTTGGAAGAAAACAAGAGACAATATGATAGACGGTGAAGATCTCCAGTGCTCTTGCTTTGAAATCTATTTTTCTTAAATTGTTTTCTTATGATCTGTTTTGTTCTGTTTTGTTCTGTTTAATTTTACCCTCTTTAAAATTAAAAAAATATATATCCTTTTCCTCAGGGATCAGGGTGTTGTACTGTCTGATTCCAATTCCTGAAGACAGTTGTCTCATATACTTCTCCAGTTTTATAGTAACTTATGTTTTCAGGACTTGTCCAGTATCATTTACTCCATCATAGCAAGAAGTGGAGGCGTCACATTTTTTTCTTAAACCCATATGAGATAGAATTTCACTCCATTATTCTACTAAAAACCTTGTCAAGGACACAAATGACTTCAAAATTGCTAAATGTAATAATTCATCCTCCATTCTCATTCTTTTTTATTTTTTTTCTGAGACAGGATTGCGCTATGCATGTCAGGTTGGCTCTGAGCTCACTTTGTAGCCCAGGCTGGTTTCAAATTTGTAACAATTCTCCTGCCTCAGCCTCCCAAGTGCAGGGATTATAGACATGCACCACCATGCCTGGCTCTCCATTCTCATTCTTGACCTATCAGCAATGTTTTTGTTTGTTTGTTACTGGGGATGAACTCAGGATCTTGCTTGCCAGGCAGGTGCTTTGCTGCTGAGCTAAATTTCCAGCCTTATCAGGGATATTTTTGAACCTAGATAATAACTTGCTTTTTCTTGATAAACTCGCTTTACTTAGCTCTCAAAATACTACCTCATCATTTTCTCCTTCTCTGTCTCATCTGCTGGATCCTCCTTTCTCTCTGAGTTCATGACGCTGGAGTCCTGCTGGCCTCAGTCCTTTTCTTTATACGCACACTCATTTCCTTAGTAGTCTTATATGATCTCACAGCCTTAAATGCCCTCAAAAAGCTCATGACTTTCAAATATCAATTAGGATTATCAATCTCTATCTCATATCTTTCTCTTGGACTCTAGATAGAGATCAAATGGGCATCTCAAAATTAACATATTCCTCGGGAGAACAAGGAGCTCCTTCACTCTCTGGGGGGCGGCTGTGAATGTGGCAAACTTTTGGTGGCCCGAAGGAGAGAGACCCTGGCACCTCGGGACCTGTACCATGTGGTTGACTCGGGGTGCTGGGAGAACAAGGAGCTCCTCCCCTCTCTGGGGGATGGCTGAGAGTGTGGCAGACTTGTGGCTGCCCGAAGGAGAGAGACCCTGGAGCATCGGGACCTGCACCATGCGGTTGACTTGGGGTGCCGGGAGAACAAGGAACTACTCCCCACTCTGGGGGGTAGCTGTGAGCCTACCGGCGCACGGTGCTGGGCTGAGAATCAAACATCTCATGTCATCCTGTTCCCCATCCCGTGCTTCCCCCCTTAGCAAGTGGGAGCCAGTGAACTACACATCTTGTGAAAAGATTGGCTATGTTATTTAGTATGAGCTCCCCATATGCAAAGATATGGATAACCATTTGGAAGAAAACAAGAGACAATATGGCAGATAGTGAAGATCTTGGGTTGTCTAGCTTTGAAATTTATGCTTTCTTATGTCCTATTCTGTTTTGTTTTGTTGTGTTTAATTTTACCCCCTTTAAAATAAAATTAAAAATAAATAATAAAATTAACATATTCCAAAACTGATCTTCTGATATACCTCTCAGGATATCTATTCTACCCAGTGTCTTCCCATTCTTGGATAATGGCAACTCAGTTCTCCCAGTTGCTCAAGTAAAAAAATTTGAAATCATTCTTGATTCTTTTATTTCTTTTACTCCACAGCCAGTTCAATGAAAAAGAAAAAGTCTGTAGGCTCTCATTCAGAAATATCCAACCAGTCTTTATCACTTTCACTGCTACCTGTTTGGCACAAGTTGCCGCTGTTTCTGGTCCAGCTATTGAAACAATCTCCCAACTTCCACCAGGATACAATCCAAGATACAATCAATTCAGTGTTCACAGTGACTTTCTGGAAATATAAATCAAGCCATGGGACTCTTCTGCTTGAAACTGTTCAATGGATCCCAGATTTTACAGTATTCACTCTAAAAAAAAAGTCGTACAAATATTGCATTTAAAAGTATTTATTGTGAGTCTTCCCTGGCCCAGGAACTGTTGTAGGAAGTTACAATATGTTAGTGATCAAAATAGTAAAACATGTCTGCATTTATAGGGAGATTTTAGCATAAGTAGGTAGCTAAACAATAATACTAAAAACAAATAAATTATACAATAAGAAGATAAGTAGCTACTGATTAACAATATGGAGCATAGTGGAAAAAGGAAAACAAAAATTGAGAATGTGGAGGTGTGGTGGATTAACTAAGGGTCAATTTGTAATACCAGCTGAACTGAATCAGCGTGGTCCTGGGTGTAGGAGGCCCACCTGAGGATTGTTGCCAACAGCATAAAAAGGAGAACAGGAGGGGGAAGTGGTGTGCTGTCGATTCTCTCAAAATGGACTCAGTTGTTTCCATCATCCAGCTCAGGTCCTCACTGTCATGCAGGATGGGGTTCTCTTCTGGGGATCTCTAGTCCTTAGCTTGAGCATCACTTCCTGGCTCCAATGCAGGTCCCTCAGCCTACTGGCATGGATCCTTCTGGCACAGACGTTCTAGCTTCCACCAATGGCCTTTGGGTCTTCCCAGTGCAGTTCTTTGATACAAACTTGAAACACTGCTGTGGGCTCTAGGCTTCCAGTTGGACTCAGTAAGACATTGTTGTGGATCCAGGACCTCAGCTGAATTTTTTGGGTCTCTAGTGTGTGGACAGATCTATTCTTCAGCATTTGACTTTTTGGGTGAATATTGTTAGCATATTCTGGCACAATAGAGGAGCAAAAGTACAAAATGCACAGTTTTATTGAGTCAAGGATGTGGAAAGGAGCACACAACCCATGGCGGCTGGGCTGTCTCCTTCAACCAGATACAGAGAGGCAGAGAGTTATGTAACCTCTGATTGAAGTGGCGCATGGGGCAGCTATTGATGTGTGAGGAACCCATTGGAATTCTCTGTGTGCATAAACAGGAAGGGGAGTTGCAATTAGGGTTGAAGAAGAAGCAGGAAGTGATAGGCATTTCTGCTTTGGCCTTCTGCCACATTAGACCACCGCCATAACTGTACAGTAATTTATACTAGGACAAAACTCTTTCATTCTCGTCTTTTTATTGTTAGGAAAATGGTGAAGTCTCTCTCTTACTACTTCCTGCTGAAAGGGGGCACCATATTGGGGTTCAGGAAGGTTGACAGAATGACGGTTGATGCCCTTGTATTTTTTGTTTTTTTTTTTTTTTTTTTTTTTTTTTTTTTTTTTTTTTTTTTTTTTTTTTTGGTACCGGGGATTGAACTCATGATCTCGCGCTTGCCAGGCAGGCGCTTAAGCCACTGAGCTAAATCCCCGGCCCTGATGCCCTTGTAGAAGCTGGTACCAGGTGTTTCAGCCAGGACAAGGAATTAATTGTTGGTGAATGTTCACATCCTAGATTGAACATAAGGTGCTATGAGGAGATAGATCACTATTATAATTAAAGGATCCAGGAAAAGTAGAAGGAAAAGTGTCCTTGATCCAAATGTATTGTTCCATCAGGGCCATAGTGAGGAAGAATCTGAAAAATAAGCATGGAGTTGGGAGGGGTGGAGTTATGAGAGGTAATTATTCTCTCATCTGAGAGGGTAAAAGTTGAAAAGTGTAGGTAGGACTTGTCTTTGGTCCAGGAGTTGAGCTTGAAAGAATAAGAAGCATGAGAAATACAAGGCCTGACAATTGAATCATGTTTGGGAAATTATAGAGTAGGGGTGGGGAGGGCCATGGCTGTGTCACTATAAGTGACATGAGATCTTAGACCTACAGGAATCTCATATTTAACTAAACAGCTGAGGGCATATAGTCATAGTGAAAAAGTTAACTAATAGAATTAACTAACAGAATTACCTAATAGAATCAGGAACCAAATAGGATAATAAAACATGACCTAGCCTGAAAATTTTGGCTTTGGGGCCTCAGTGAGATGGAGACAGGAGATAGGAGATGAGATGACCACTCAGAATGTTTAGAGTCAGGGGAGTTAGGGTTAGGAGGGCACCACTTAGCTTGAATGATATGGAACCAGGATGACAGTCTAGCGACCTTGACCACTGTTGAAGTTCTGGGGAAGACCAGGTAGGGGTTACTCCATTTTAGTTGTAGTCCTGTTGAGAGATCTGAAAAATAAATGCTGGACCATTATCTGATTGGATACTCTGAGGTAAACCAGACCTTGGGATAATTTCCTGTAATAGAACTTTAGTAACTATATCAGCAGTCTCCCTGGTTGTGGGAAAGGCTTTTATCTATCCTGAAAAAGTACAAACAAAGGTTAGAAGATATTTGAGAGTTTTGTGGCAGGGCATGTGTGTAAAATCTACCTGCCAATCCTGACCAGGGGGGTGTCTGCAAAATTGATGAATAGGAAAGGAAGGGGGTGGTGTGTGTCTCTGAGGAGAGGGTCTAATGTAGAGATGACAGGTGTAAGTTGTTGAGACCTGAGCGTGTCTGGGTCAGTCTACGTAAACACAAAGGAATCCTGATAATCAGGGTGTAAGGGAGATGATAAAAAAGGCATTTTTTAAGGTCTAGGACTATGAAGTGAGTGGTGGAGGGCAGGATATGAGAGAACATAGTACAAGGGTTTGGCACCATTGGGTGAATTGGGGTAATGGCATCAATGATTACCCTAAGGTCTTGTATCAGACTATAGGACTCATTAGGCTTGAGAACCAGGAGAATAGAAGTATTGTGGGGTGAATGGGTAAGTTTAGGAAAACCATTGTCTAAAAGATGCTTGATTATAGGTTTAAGTCCTCATAAATGTTTGAAAGCTATAGGATATTGGGGAACGCAAGGAAAAATTGAAGGATCCCTGAGATGAATTAAAATAGGCCTGGCATGGGTAGCGTGGGTGGGATTGGAGGTATCTCAAACTATGGGATCGACCAGAGAAGAAGGGAGAGGAGAGAATGGCTTTGCAGTGCATTGTGAGGGTGCTTGGAGAACCAGAGCTGTAGGGAGGGAGAAGGTAAAGGAGAAGTTAAGCTTTTGAAGATCTCTATCTAAAAGGGGTATGGGACATGTTGGAATTATTAAAAAGCTATAGGTAAAGAAGAGAGTCTGAAACCGGTGTGGAATAAGCCCTATCTGTAGAGGCTGTATAGGTTGGTCATCAATATAACAGCCTGAACACTCAGGAAGAACACTATATATGGCCTCCATGTCTACAAGTACAGAGAATGTGTTACCTGAGACCTCCAGTGAGACTTGGGGCTCTGAGAAGGACACCATAATTGTGGGCTGTGGGCCCTGAGCCCCATCAATCTTCAGCAGCAAGTCCAAGTAGGTCAGCCAGTGATGAATGCAGTGGTGATGAGATCTCCTGTGAGGGCAAGGATTTAGAGGATGGCTTACCCACTCTCTGGCAGCTAGGACAGTTGCTCTTCCAATGGCCCTTGAGATTACAGATGGGGCATTCTCTTGCCCAGTGTCCTTTTTGTTGCACTTGAAGCATGGTCCTGGAGGGGCTCGGGTAGCCCCACCACAAGCCCCACCTTGTCTTGGTTTACCTGTCTCAGAGCTCCAAGTGTCACTGCTAAAATATCAGATTGTTATTTTTTCTTTTTGATTTTTATCTGTGTTGTTGAAAACACGAAAAGCTGTATTAAGAAGGTCTCCCTGTGGTGTTTGAGAGCCAAGATTAGCCTTTTGTCTTGGGATCTGGCCCACAGCAGGAAGTATCTGTCTCCTCCATGGTCACAAAACATCTGGTCCTATGGCCCTGAAGCAAGGCCAGCAGATCACTGTAGCTGCTGGTTTCAAACAGGAGCCTAAAGAGAATTCTTTCTGTGGTCTGTTGGCCATTTCAGAACTTTGGAAATGGAATGGTCAATTCATCAGAAAGAAATAGCAGGTGAGTATGGCGGACTTTAGGGGGCCTGCACGGGAGAGACCCTGGTGCCTCAGGACCTGCACCATGTGGTTGACTCGGGGTGCTGGGAGAACAAGGAGCTCTTCCCCTCTCTGGGGGGCAGCTGAGAGTGTGGCCGACTTTCGGCAGCTCGAAGGAGAGAGACCCTGGCACATCGGGACCTGCACTGTGCATTTGACTCGGGGTGCCTGGAGAACAAGGAACTGCCCCCCTCTCTGGGGTGGCTGAGAGTGTGGCAGACTTTCAGCGGCCTGAAGGAGAGAGACCCTGGCACATCGGGACCAGCACCGTGAGGTTGACCCAGGGTGCCGGGAGAACAAGGAACTCTTCCCGTCTCTGGGGGTCAACTGTGATCCTGCCTGCATGTGGGCTGAGAATCAGACATCTCATGTCATCCTGTCCCCCATCCCATGTCCCCCGTCCCCCTTCCCCCTGCCTAGCAAGTGGGAGCCAGTGAACTATACATCTTGTGAAAAGATTGACTATGTTATTTAGTATGAGCTCTCCATATGCAAAGATAAGGACAACCATTTGGAAGAAAACAAGAAACAATATGACGGATAGTGAAGATCTCTGGTTGTCTTGCTTTGAAATTTATGCTTTCTTATGTCCCATTCTGTTCTTTTTTGTTGTATTTAATTTTACTCCCTTTTAAAATAAAATAAAAAAAAATTAAAAAAAGAAAAACTAAAACTGAAAAAAAGTTTCTGGTCCTCTGTGCTGGCTACTTTGAGGCCCTAGCCCTGTCTGACTGCCTATAATATTTTTAACTGACTTAGCTGCCTGTAGCATTTTTTCTCTGAAGAAGTAACCCAAACTGCCGTGAGGGATATGGGCGGTGACTGATATGATTTCTTTAGGCTGAAGGGGGTTGAAGTTGTTGAAAGGCAGTCAGGGATACTCTGAAGAGCTTTTAACTAGCGGCCCTCAGTAGATAGCAGGCATTTTCATCTTGGGTAGGTATACAGCTTTAAGACTAAAGGAGATAAAGGCAAAGAATCAATTAAGTATGCAGGAGTCAAATAATAGAATCAATGGGATATTTATGAATATAATTTTAGTAATGGCTTCCCATAAGGAGGATAAGGACAAGGTCCAAGGAATTTTAGAAATTGACATAGCATTCATTTGCCATATACACAGTTAGATTTTACAGTTGTATAAGTATCTCCTGTGCTGTTAGAATGTCTATTGTCATCTGATGTTGCAGAATAGCCTGTTTTATTAATTTTACCTTTTTTTTAATTTAGGAGAAAGTTGAGCTGTGATGTTATTTAAGGCCAGTTGAGTATAGTTAATTATGGCCCCAATATGCATCATATAACCTTTTTCTGGAAAAGATCTGGTGGATCTCAGTAGAAGGAATCTAAAAGGAATTTATAAGTATCTCTTACTTTTAGTTGTTGAACATCCAGAAAAAAAGATTGATAACAGTACAGTGTAGTAAATTCAGTAAGCTTAACATAGAGCATTAAATGGAACTACTATTTTCTATTAACCATGGATGTTTTAACATTTGAGCACTGAAGAAATTTGTGACACTGTTTGGACTACTCAATATTTAAGCATCTCTAAGTATAACATATGTATTACATAAAATTTTTGTTTAAAAATTATTATTTGACTGGTGACCTCATGTTGGTTTGACTTGGATTTCCTGTCTGGAGCACAAGAAAAACACAGATGTCTGGATCTGAAAGAAAATACTTGTCATCATAAACAATCCCAATTTTATATTTGAAGGCATGAATATACCATCAGATCAGCAACCATGAATTGTCTTAGTCATATGAACTTTAGTTGGGGTGTCTCCCATAAGGCTATGGAGGTTATTGGGGTCCCTGATTAATGCATAAGAGCTGGTTAAAGTTACCAGGTGGCCACTTTCTTATTCATCAATTGAAGTCTTGTCCAGTGTCTCCTCACCTCAAGGGATTTTGTTTAACCAGTTTTAGCATCATTTTGACCAGCTGGCAACCTAAATGGAAGCATGCTTTTTAAATCTATAACCCAAATAAACCTCAATTAAATGATATGAAAGTATAAAAAAGGAGGAAAAAAGATTGTGGAGCTCAAATAAAAGGGAACAGCTGTTTACAGAGCAGGCAAATGGACAAACATGGATGGATGATCTGTATAGTATGAACAGACTGGACAAACAGACAACAGATATATAGACTGACAAACATCTTACAAACTCAGGGTGCACTCAGATATATTTGGCCAATTTGAACTATAATAAGTAGACTAGTGTGAACCTTTTGTAGATTAATAGAGATCTCTTGAAATAAGAATAATAGAAAAGGAACCTAATTTATGGTTACTCTGAGATAGGTCAATGAGGGGCAAAACTGACATGAATATGAACTAGTCCAGCCTGTTTCTGAAGCAGGAATAGGGACTGGGGCTGAGAAGACCGTGGAGCGGGAGGTGTAGATGGCCACTGAGCAGCCAACTGCCCAGCAGGCATCTGTGGGCAGTTACTGGGTGATCAGCCACCGTGAGACAGGAAAGCACAGATGGCAACTGATTACCATGAGACCCACTAGATGGCTGCTGAAGACCATGTGGTATGGGATTGCAAGATGGCAGTTGAATACCATGTGGCCAGTTAGGTGGCTGAAATGCACAAGAGCCCGCAGAGAACATGGAGACACAGGAGTAGGGGACAAAGAAGAGCCATCTGATGGAATAGATGGCTCAGGTGGAGGGGACTGAAAAATTTGAGACCAGGGAGAGAATCTAAGGAAAGGATTAGAGGCCACTGGGGGTGAGAAAGGGGGAGAGGATGGCACAGGGGGCACGGAAACCTCTGGCTGAGAAAGCTGCGGGATTTGTTCTTGGAGATACGAGGGGGGGGCATAAGGACAGGAGACATCATCTAAGGAGTCTGGTGGGGGGGGGAGTTCCTGGTAGAGCAGAGTGAGCCAGAAGTACTTGGGCCATTATACAAGACAGAGTGAGAGAAAGACACATCCTCAAAGTGAAAAGGGTCTAAAAATGAAGGGTTTCTGCCAACTTGCTGCCATTGTGACAAAAATACAAATAAAATATCTGTTTTTTTATTCTGATAGTCTTTTTGAGGCCAAGAGCACCAAGGTTATGAACCAGGCACCCTAGAGGTGTGTTTTTAGAGGACGGGAAATGGTCCCCACAACTGAATTATAAGTGAGCTGAGAGAACAACTTTGCCTCAGGAAGTAAGAGTTTTAGCTCCCCCACCCAAGGACCATGGAAATTGTCCTGGGTCACGCCTATCAAAAGAAGTCGTCACCTATTTTGAAAGTGTGACAGGAAGGTTCCAACACCGGTTCTCATCCCGGCTATTACCAAAGAGTGCGGGGTGGGATCCCAGGCTGTACGGCCTAAGGAGCGTGAAAACTGCTATCTCTGTCCAGGGACTGCAACACATAGTTTTCTGACACAATCTTGTGAACTTTAGGAATGGAAACAGAAAACCCCGGACGGCAGTTCACCTGTGATGAATTAGGCAGGTTGTTGTTGCATGCGGATTAGCGGCAGGAAGTAAACAGGCCTAGAGGAAAAAATAGGTGGTTCATAGGCAGAGTAGCTCGAACTGGGAGTGACTCCCAGAAGCTAATGCACTCTGCCATCTGAGTCTCAAGGCACCATTATGATAGAGTATTCTGGCACAATAGAGAAGCAAAAGTACAAAATGAACAGTTTTATTGAGGTGAGGATGTGGAAAGGAGCACACAACCCATGGCGGCTGGGCTGTCTCCTTCGACCAGATACAGAGAGGCAGGGAGTTATATGACCTCTGATTGAAGTGGCACATAGGGTGGATATTGATGATGTGTGAAGAACAGACTGGAATTCTCTGTGCATGCAAACAGGAAGGGGAGTTGCAATTAGGGTTGAAGCAGAAGCAGGAAGTGATAGGCATTTCTGCTTTGGCCTTCTGCCACATTAGACTACCGCCATAACTGTACAGTAATTTATACTAGGACAAAACTCTTATAAATATTGTATGTCCTGTATAAATCTATTTCCTTGTAAACCCTGACTACAATAGTTAGTAGGGTTATTTTTTTCTTTTTCTTTTTTTTTGTACCGGGGATGGAACTCATGACTGTGCACTTGCAAGGCAGGCGCTTATGCTGCTGAGCTAAATCCCCAGCCCCAGTAGGGTTATTTTTAAATAAGATTGTCTACGTAGATGTTGCTGAGAAAGTGATGTAGAAGGAAGAAAGTGATCTGTGAGGACTCCTAGAGGGATGGACCTTGGGTAGAGAGAATAGGTCAAGGTCAAGGTAGCAGTGTTGTCATGTTCCAGGAACAGCAAGGACAGAAGGAGTAAGAGGGAAAGAGATACACAGATTATTCAGAACCACAGTGAGCCATATAGTACATTGTAAGGATTCAGCTCTTGTTCTGAGTGATTGGGAGCCACTGGAAGACTCCAAAGCAGAGAAGTGATAGAATCTATCTATATCTATATCATCTATATCTATATCTATATCTATATATCTATATCTATATCTATATCATCTACCTATATATCGATATATAAATCTATCTATATTTCTTCTTCTTTTCTTCTTCTTCTTGTTCTCCTTCTCTTCTTCCTTCTCACCCTCCTTTTCCTTCTCTTCTTCTTATACCCAGCAGGTTGGCCTTGTACTCCTGTCTTGCCTTCCAAGTAACTAGGACTACAGGGATGCAGTACCATGTTTGATTTCAATTTTTTTTGAGACAGGGTCTCACTATGCAGTTCAGACTGGCCTTGAACTCACTTTATAGCTCAGGCTGGTCTTGAACTCATAATGACCCTCCTGCCTCAGCCTCCTGAGTGTGGGGATTATAGGTGTGTGCCATCATGCCCAGCTTGATTTTAACTTTTAAAAGGGTGTTTTTAGTTGTAAATCACATACCTTGTACCTACAATATATAAGGGACTTGTATCTACAATACATAAAATAAGGGACTTGTATCTACAATATATAAAAACTATTGTGACTTCAAAAAAATGAAATAACTTAATTAAATGGTCAAAGAGCCTGAATAAATCATTTCCCAAAAAATGCATATGAATGGTCAGTGTCTGAATAAACACTCCCCAAATAACACATTGAATGGCCAATAAGTATTAGAAAAAATGCTTAAAATTATTAGTCACCAGGGAAACAAATCACATCACAATAAACTATCACTCCATACCACCAGGATGACTGTGATCACAAAGGCAGACAATACCATATGACAATACCTCATACCCTGCTAGTGGGCATGTAAACTGGAGAAGTCCCTGTGGAAAGCAGTCTGGCAGCTGTTCAAAAGGTTAAACTTGGAGTTACCACAGGACTCAGAATTTCCATGCCTGGGAATATACCCAGGATAAACGAGAATATATACCTGTATAGAAATTCACTCAATATTCATAGCAGCATTATTTGTGATAGCCAAAAAATGGAAAAGAATCATATGCCCAGCAACTGATAAATGGGTAAATAAAATACAGCATGTATGTAATAGAACATTTTTTGGCAACAAAAAGGAATGAAGCACTGATACATGCTAACGACATGGATGAACATGAAAATATGCTGAGTAAAATAATAAGGCCATACAGGACCACTTGATGTATGGTTCTACTTATACAAATGATCCAGAATAGTTGGTTCTGGCAAAATTGGTTTGCCAGAATAGGCAAACCAATAAAAACAGAAAGTAGAGTAGTAGTTACCAGCTATTGTGGGATAAGGGAGAATTGAGAATTAATGGCTTAAGGATGCAAGATTTCTTTTGGGGTAATAAAAGTATTCTAAAATTGATTGTGATAACTCAGTTCTATGA
Source organism: Dolichotis patagonum (assembly GCA_004027295.1). Taxonomy (NCBI): domain Eukaryota; kingdom Metazoa; phylum Chordata; class Mammalia; order Rodentia; family Caviidae; genus Dolichotis; species Dolichotis patagonum. The sequence continues at coordinate 29,841 of PVJX010018800.1, forward strand.
ACACACTAATGCCCGTTGAACAATTTAAATGGGTGAACCATATTACAAGTGAACTATAGCTTAATAAACCTGTCTTTTTAAAGCTATCCCTTCAGATATTGCACTGAGAATAGATATAGGGGGCAGAGTTGGATGAGAGAATTCCAAGAAGGAGCCAAACACAATAACTAGGTTGTAATGGCTTGGACAAATGCTAGCAGTGCAGGTGGGGAATGTGGCAGGACTCTGGATGTATTTTGAAGGTAAAACCAATGAGATTTCCTGATGAACTGGAAACAGGATGAATGAAGAGGTGAGTTAGGGATGATACTGGATTTTAGTTCAAGTAACTGGAAAATCAGAGATGCTATTGACTAAGATGGAAAAGGCAAAGGGAAGGCTGGAGTGTGGCTCAGTATTACAGCCCTTGTCCAGCATGTGAAAAGGTCCTGGGTTTGATCCCCAGCACTGAAAGTTAAAAAAGTGAAGCAGTTTAGGAGCGCAGTTTAATCTCCTTGTATGTTCACTGAGAAGATGTTTTAAAGATAAGAAAAACTTGCTATAAAGGAGTGTTGAATTTTATTAGTTTTTCTGAACTTAACATGATGTATACATTTTTCTTCTTTAATCTGTCAATGCTGTGAAACATACTACTAGTACTATAGATTTTGTAAGGTTAAACCCTTCATTTTATTCCTGGGATAAGCCTTACATGATCTTAATTTGATTGTGAGTTTGTTTATTTTTCTGTGGCTATCACTTTTAATATATTGTTAGAATTATTTGTTAATATTTATTTAGGATCTTTGCCTCTAGTTTCATAAATTAGATTGGCTAGTAATTTCCTCTGTTCAAATTATCCTTGTCTCATAAAATTATATGAGTTTCTTTCTCTCTCTTTTTTTCTTTTCTGGACTAGTTTGTATAAGATAGGTTATAATTGTTTCTCGAATATTCAGGAGAGTTCACCATAAGACAAATATCCTATAAATGTTTTTGTGTTGGTACTGTGTTTGATTTTTTTCTCTTATGAGACATACTTTAATTACTGACTCAGATGTGTTTATGGTTATAAGTTAGTAAACATATTAAGTCATTTCTCAAAATTAGCTAATTTTCCTTTTTGTGTGGTGCTGGTGATCAGGCCCAGGGCCTCGTGCATGTTGCACTCTACTATTGGGCTACGCCCTCTGTCTTCAATTTATCTGTTTCTTGAAATGCACTGTTTGGAAGTTATTTACAGAATTGTCATATCTTTAAAGCACCTGTGGGCTAAGGATATAGCTCAGAGGCACAGTGCCTCTCCGGCAAGCATGAGGTTATGAGTTTGATTCTTTTTTTTTTTTTTATACTAGGGGTCAAACTCTCAGCCTCACGCTTGCCAGGCAGCATTTATGCTACTGAGCTAAATCCCCAGCCCTATGAGTTTGATTCTTGGTATAAAAAAAAATCTGCAATATCTGCAGCTATATTATTTATTTATGCTTTCTTTATTTTTTTGAATATATCAATCTTACCTGTTTTCTATTACATTTTTTGTTTTATAAAACCAACTTTTTGTTGATACAACTTGGTCTTTTGTTGACCAATAAGATTTATACCTTATTGGGTTTTTGTTTCCTATTTCATTCATTCTTGTTCCATATTAATAACTCTATCAATGCAAATGGCCCAAATACCCTAAAAAATTGTTATATTGAATGATAAAGCAAGGCATGACTACATGCTTTCTACAAGTAAAAAAAATTTTTTGAGACAGGGTCTCACTATACAATATACCTTGAGCTCAGGCTGGCTATAAACTCCTTGCAATCCTCCTGCCTCAGCCTCCTAAGTGCTGGGATTACAGGCGTGTGCTATCCCACTCAGCTTCTACAAGAAATTTTAATATCAAATTCCTTCTACTGTCTCATTACACAATTTTAAAAGACACCTAAAAATAAGAGGATGGAAAAAATCCTGCAAGCCAGGCATGGTGGCACATACATGCCTATAAACCCAGCACTCAGGAGGCTGAGGCAGGAGGATCATTGCAAGTTCGAGACCAGCCTAGGCTGTAAAGTGAGCTCAAGGCTAGCCCAAACTGCATAGTGAGACTTTGTCTCAAAAAGAAAAAAAATCCTGCAAACACTAAGCAAAAGGACTCTGGAGTGGCCATATTAGTATCAGACAAAGCAGGTTCCAGAGCCAGGAGTATCACAGGAGATAAAGAGGATCACTGTATATTGATCACGAGGGCAATGATTTAAAAGCAACTAGTAATACTAAAAGTATATCCACCTGATAGGAGAGCCTCACCACATGAAGCAAAAATGAATAGCACTGAAAGAACAAATAGAAAAGCCCATGGTTAAGAGCTGGAGGTTTCAACGCTTTTCTCAGTAGTTGACAGAACAAGTAGACAGAGTCTCACTATAGCCAACATGATGTGTGTAGAGCACTGAACCTTGCAGCTATATAGTTCACATTCTTTTCTCTCCTTCCCTCCCGCTCTGTCTCTTTCTTTTTCCTCTTTCCTTCTTTTTTAGTTCTGGGGATTAAACCCAGGACCTCACACATGTAGGTCAGTGCTCTACCACTGAGCTACATCCCTAACCTTTTGTTATTGTGGTTGATGTTTCATTTACAGACAGGATCTCCCTAAATTGCCCAGGCTAGTCTCTAACTTGTGACCTCCTACTTCAACCTCCTAAGTAGCTGAGATTAAATGTTTTTGGTTTTGTTTGTTTGTTTGTTTGGTACCAGGGATTGAACTCACAACCTTGTGCTTGCCAGGCAGGTGCTTGCACTGGTTTTAACATACTAATGAAACATTCATCAAAGGAAACCATATTTTGGGTTATAAAACAAGTTCCAATAAATCTAAGAGGACTGAAATTATATAAACTCTGCATCTTGAATATAATGAAAATTAGAAACCTATGGAAAAGATATCTGGAAAATATAATTTGTTTGGTAATTAAATAACACATTTCTTATTAACCTATAGTTCAAAGAAATAACAAGGAATGTTGAGATATATTTTAAATTGAATGACAATAAGACCACAACATACTAAACTGTGTGGAATTTACTTATGGCAATACTTAGAAGAAAATTTTTAGCATTGAATATATACTTCACAAAGGAAAATAAAGGTCTTAAATCAATTATCTAAGTTTACATGTTGAGAAACTAGACAGAAAACAATAAATTAATACCAAAACAAATGGAAGGAAATAAAGTAAAGGTAAGAGTAGAAATCAATGAAAGAGAAAAACAGCAGGGAAAAAAAATCAACAATACCAAAAAAACTTGGTTGTTTGTAAATAATAAAGCAGAAAATTTTCAAGAAACAGACTACAATGTCCAATATCAGGAATTAAAAAGAAGACACCACACAATACTCCTAGAAGACATAATAAAATAATAATAATATGGGGCTGGGAATGTAGCTTGTCTAGCATGTATAACACTCTGGTTTTAAGTCCCATGACCACAAAAAATTAAAAAAATATATAAATATTCCAACAAATATGATAACTTAGGTGAAATGGACAAATTCTTTACCTAAGCTGATATAAGAAGATGTTTCTTTTTTTAAAACTTCTGTATCTATTAAAGATATTACATTGTAGTTGAAAATCTTCCAACAAACAACATCCCATTTTTGAGACAAGGTTTCTCTATGTGATTCAGGCTGGCTGTGAACTCACCGTGTAGTCCAGATTGACCTCGAACTTGTAGCAATCTTCTTGCTTCAGCCTCTTGAGTGCTGGGGTTACAGGCATGCGCGGCCTTACCCAGCCAAATAACACTTCTGGCCTGAGTGGTCTCATTTATGAATTTAACTAAACATTTGAGGGGGAAATAAAATGAAGACTAATTCAACACAAGGTTTTCCAGAAAAGAGGACAGAATAGCTACCATTTCACTTTATGAGGCCTGCACTACTTTACACCAAAGTCAGACAAAGATATTACAGAAAACCTATGCACTGATATTCCCCATGAACACAGACACACAAATACACCCCAACCAAATGGGCTTTATACCTAGGAATGCCAGATTTGGTTAACATTTGAAAATCCAGTCACTGTAATTAGCTGTAACAGTCTACTGGGCTAGCCCTAAAAATGTCTCCCCAGCAGATGTCAGCATCAAATTCCTACAGCCAGCAATGGTTACCTTACTTGGAAAAAGGATCTCACTATCCAGATGTGATTAAATTAAGGATTTTGAGATGAGGAAATAACCCTGAATTACCTAAGTGAGCCCTAAATCCATTGACAGATTTCCTTGCAATCGACAGGCAGAGCAGAAGACAGGGACATACAGAGAAATCCACAAGAAGACTGGCTGACTTGGCTGATATAGCCATAAGCCAAGGAACACTCATTGCCACCAAAGGCTTAAAGAGACAAAAACAAATTCACCTCCAAAGCCTTCAGAAGACCCTGGCCCATACCTTGATTACAGACTTCTGGCCTTCCCCATAGTTTGTAGAACTATATCTATTGTTGGAAGGCATCAGGCTTGTGTTGATTTGTTATAGCAGCTACGAGAAAACAAATGCACTGATACATTTTGATGCAAAAAACTTTTTAAAAATGAAATTCAATATTTACCCATAATAAAAAAGAAAAAGGAAAGGAAAAGGAAGATAACTCAGCAAACCAAGATAGAGAGTATTGTCATTTGAAAGAATGGAACTGCATTAAATATTTCTCACTTTTATGGCTTCTAGTCTGGGGATTTCTACAGTACCTCTATCCAGATGGCCTTTGAAGAAAGACAGAGAACAATTTGTGACAACCATGGTTACCAGACAGTCAGGAAAGAGAACCTGGAAAGAAGAGAAACAGAGCTGGAAAGCCTCAAATTTCATGTCTAAATGACCTAAACATCTGGGTGACCCAGGAAAAAGACCTGCATCTGATGGACTGCAAGCTGAGACTAAGAGAACCAAACTGGGGTTTTAGCTGCTGTCAACTCTAGGAAACACAGACCCTGCCAATTGGATCCAAGTTAAGTGGAAAAAACAGCTTATACTGTCTGGAAGAAGAAAAAAAAACAGGATTCGGAATCTGCAGTGTGAACGCATCATTCACAATGTTGAGGACAGGATTTAGTACTACTACACATACAAAGATGGAAGGAAATGTGACCTACTTTTTTCCCTAAGACGAAAGATAATCAATGGACGCTGACTTCAAGATAAAAAGATTGGATAAGCAGAAAAGGATATTAAAACAATTACTCAAGCTTATATTAATGCCAGAAACTTGTAACTTACAGAACAGAAATGAAGCTGGGTACAGTTGCAATGCCAGTAATCCCAGCAATCTGGGAAGTTGAGGTAGGAAGTTAAAAATTTGATCCTAGCCTGGGACATTTAGCAATTTAGAAGACGCTATCTCAAAATAAAAAATTAAAAAAAGGTCTGAAAATGTAGTCTAGTACAAAGGCCCTGAGTTCTATACCCAATACCACAAACAAACAAAAAAACCCCAGAAAGGTACTTTCTTACAGTACTGGGGCTAGATGTTCAAGATCATGGTGATTTCTCCTAAGTTTTGGCCTTGGCTTGCAGAGGCTCCCTTCTCCCTGCGTTCTCACAGGGCCTTGCCTCTGTGAATGTACACCTTGGGGTCTCTTTCTCACAAGGACACCAGCCTGATTGGGTTTAGAACCCACTCATCTGATGTGATGTTGTTTTGTTTTGTTTGTCTTTTTGAGACAGGGCCTCGGTATGCAGTTCAGGGTGGACTTGAGCCCACTTTGTAGCCCAAACTGGTTTTGAATTTGTAATGATCGATGTTGGAACTTAGGGTGCCGAGCCAACCAGCAACCTGCCTGCCGCCCTGGTAAGTTACTGTGGTCTGGCAAGCTGTGGCCACCCCAGGGCGGGGAAACAAGAAGCAAGAGCGTTTCCTGAGATCCGCACCATGTTGGAACTTAGGGCACTGAGCCAACCAGCAACCAGCCTGCTGCCTACCGGGGCGTGGGCTTAGAATCAAACATACCACATATATCCCCCCCCCATTAACAATTGGGATCCAGGGATCTGGGTATCTCTTAGGAGGTGACCATATTTGGTCCAGCAAGT
>PVJX010018801.1:0-35892 GCA_004027295.1 Dolichotis patagonum
TGGCGGGCAGTGTGGACAGCATTGTGGCTTCAGCTGGCGGGGCTGGAGTTCAGACTCCAGCCGTGGGCAGTGAGGACCACAGTGAAAGCCAAGGCATCAGGAAGATTCCCTCCCCTCTAGTGGAGGGCAGTAGACACTGTGACCCATGCACGCAGGACCGCAGAAAAGGGTGGACACAGGCTGACCTCACAGAGAAGAGGCCCCAGCAGCGTGGAGCTAGGGAGCCCCAGGCACTGTGACGGCTGTTTTGTATCCATGATCTCATCGTGCCTGGATAAGATGAGTGCGACGCGTCCGTTGTGCAGATGAGCAGGCCACGGCCGAATGGTTGGCACCTGTGCCTGCCTGAGGCTGCCCAGCTCAAGCTGAGGACCCAGCTACAGACCCCACCCCACCCCACCTTGCCGTCTTGCAGCAGGGGTGGGAGCAGCAAGCATCGTAGCCTCCTCCTCCGAGCCGCTGGCTGAGGCCTTTGGCCTTGTCCGTGGCCAGGTGGTGGGACGTCTGCGTACTTACAACCTTAAATGATAGACTTTTCTTTAGGAAGCAAAAGTTTGCTTGTGTTCAGTGAGCAGGAAAATGGAAGTGACCCTTGAGCAGAGATTTAAGGCTCTATTGGCCGTTCAGGCAGCGTCTCTTATTAGTGGGGACCACAGCCTCAGAGTGATAAATCGCTTTCTGCTGTGGGGCGGGAGTGGCTCCAGGAGGGCTCCCTGCTCCCCGAGTTCCATCTGGACCTGGAACGCCAGCTCCAAGGCCTGCTCAGCTCCGAGGCACCAGCAGCTGCCCACCCGGCCCTGGCCTGCAGCTGCTGTTAGTGCTGGCTTCAAGGGAAACTGGTACCAGGTGACACGGGGACTCACGAAAAGGGCACAGAGTTACAGGTTCTGCAGGAGCCCACACTGCAGATAATGATACCAGCAGGCTACATAATTGTCCCCCCTTATCTGTTGGGTACACATTCCAGGCCCCTGGTGGATGCCAGAACCTCAAATGCTGCCAAACCCTACACAGACTGCTTTTTCCTGCACATCCAAGCTATGATAAAGTGTGATTTACAAATGAGGCACAGTAAGAGATTAACTGTAATAGCTAGTAGCATAGAATAATTATAACAATGCACTGTAATAAAAGTTATTTACAACTTAGGAATGTTTGGTTTTGGAATTTTCCATTTAGTGTTTTCAGACCAAGGTTGAGCTCGGGTAACGGAAAGTGAGGAGATCAGAACCTCCGGTGAGGGGTGTCTGGGCCACACGGGGCTTAGCCAAGGTGACCTCTAGGTGACAGGACGAAGATGAATTTTCATGCTTCATGCTCTTAGAGACTTTCCTAGTCAACACAAACAGAAGGGCACAAAGATGAAGAGTGGAGAGCGCCCTCCACCCACCCCCCCACCCCTGCAGCAAACTCAGTGCCCACACCATGCCCAGAATACAGGAAGGAGACGTCCTGTGCACCCATCTGCTGGGCTTTCTCCTGAGCTACAGGGGACTAGGCTGGGCCAGGCAGCAGTGGGACCATCCTTGGGGCCCCTTCGGCCCGGGGACACAGGTCTGTGGGTAGCTGCCCTGGCCTCTGTGGGACACCACTGCTTTCTCGTTGGCTGCACCTTTTCCACCTTCCTCTCTCCCCTGTCCTCTTCGCTCTCTCCTTCCCTTTAATTTCCTGAAAGCTGCTGGCCAAGACTAGCTGCGACCAAATCCTTGTTTCCGGGGTCCTCACTGCAGCCCTCTGAGCGCTTTCTCGTAGAGCCTCATAGACACGCTGCAGGCAGACACAAGCACATCGTGCCCCTGAACCCTGTACCCAGGCTGCCTTCTCAGGGACAGACCGCCACACCCTGCAGCTTCCCTCCTCTGTGACTGACTCTAATCAAGTAAATGCGGGCTGATCCTCAGCCCAGGAGCCCCTCCTGGTGAACTCAGTCCTGCTTCTAGGTTACTTCCTGCCCCAGAGTTGGCACCAACCCAGCTAGGGGTTATGAGTCCTCAAGGAGAGGCGAGTGTCAGCATCCCCAGCCGTGTTCCAGTGTCAGTAGTCGTGATCAGAACCCAGGTGGAGCCTTCCCTGTGCCTCTCGTAGCCAGGCCGGAGCTGGGCCCGTAGTTACCGACCTCAGCCTGCATGGGACCAGCCACATACCTAGTAGAGGTAGCACAGTCCAGCAGGGACCCCAGGTGCTTGTGGGCCCCGAGAGGGGACACAGAGGCACATGAGGCTGTGTGGAGGAGGTGGGGATGGCAGAGCAGACCGAGGTGCTGTGGGGCAGGCTGGGGAGGGAGGCGCAGGTGGACGTGGCATTTCTCAGTCTGTTCTGACTGCAGTGGAATCTTTTATCACAGATGTTCACTGCAACCTTGGGTCAGGAACTAGAGGAAGGCATGGGTCCATTTGGATGGAAGCCTTTACCTTATTCCCTGCGGAATTGTCAAAAGCCAGTTATCTTTGAAAACCAATTTTCAGGGATTTTACAGAAGTCAGTTTTGAATTTGTAGGTGTTGACAGCTCTGCTGTTAATCAACTGGGTGACCTTGGGAGAGTCACTGCAGGGTCTGCTATGAAATTGCTCTTTTTGCGTCTTTGAAAGCAGCCAGTCCAGCTTGAGCAGACGCACTTGAAGAGGGACAGGGAGACCCATGAACACTTGTCCTGACGACGGGCCAGCCAGTCACGGCTGGGCCTCCTACTGGACAGTTCGTCTCTCCCCGGTCCCCCCATGCCACTCCCCCTGCCTGCCTCCCACATGGGCAACAGCTCAGAATTTAAAGGCCCAATCTAAGGCCCACCACGTGACCCGAGGCAGGTCAACCCTCACCTACTCAACCTGGATATGTTACTTGGGCCCCTGCTGTGTTGCAAGCCTGTTCCAGGCCCTGGGGACAGGGACAAGGCAGACTAAATCGCCTTCCTTGTAAATTTATAAATTAGTAGGTAGAGATAGTCAATCAGCAAGCAGTAAAATGTTAGCTAATGATAAGCATTTTGGGGAACAACAAAGTAGGGAAGAGGATGGACTGTGCAGGGAGCTGTTGGGGTTTGCAGGTTTAAGTAAGGTGATTGAGCAAGGCCTTGTTGAGGAAGTGGCTTTGAGAGAGAACCTGACTGAGGAGAGGAAGTGCTCCACTTGGGTATCTCTAGGAAAGGCTGTCCAGGTAGAAGAAAGAGCAAATGCAAAGGCCCTGAGGCACACATGTTGGAGCATGGAAAAGAAAGAGGGCAGGGGATATAGCCAGAGAGGACTTAGGAACAGGGACCGGAGGATCAAGCATGTTTGGCTTTTTCTCTGAGAGAGATAGGGAGTCACCACAGACTTTTAGAAAGGGGGTGGCATGGTTCACCTTAGGTTTGGGGAGAATCACTTTAACTGCAGTCTTGAAAGCAGATGGTGGTGGGGTCAGAGTAGACGCAGAAAAGCCCATCAGGCTGCCGTCTCCGTACAGGAAAGGATGCTGGTGGTCGTGTGGGGTGGCAGCAGTGCAGGCTGTGAGATGTGGGTGGACCCTGAAGGTCACGTGAAAGCGGAGCCAGTGGAATTTGCTGTAGGGGGTGAGAGGAGTCCGGTCAAGGCTGACTCCAAGTTTGGACCCAAGCAGTGGAAGGATGGAATCAGTAGCGGGGCAGGGTGATACCCGCTTGTAATTCAAGCACTCGGGAGGTTGAGGCAAGAGGATCATTGTTGCAAGTTCGAGATCAGCCTGGGATACAAAGTGAGCTCCAGGTCAGACTGAACTGCAGAGCGAGACCCTGTCTCAAAAATAAATAAGTAAATAAATAAATAAGGATGGAATCAGTCACTTTTAATGGAGATGAGGGAGACGAACAGTGAGGTGGAGTATCAGTCAGGGGCTGGGTTTGGTTGGACACCTGAGGGTGAGGTGCACATTGGGCATCCACGAGGAGGCACGGTGTAGACAGAGGTCAGCACATAGGTGTGTCCAGAGCCGGGGCACAGCAGGAACCCCGGGATGAGTGGAGAGGAGCTTTCAGGACCGGCCCTCGGGCATTGTAGCAGGGTAGAAAGCTAACTAACTTCTACATGGCGTGATCCAAAAATACCTGCATGCTTACATTTAGAAACGCGTACTACTGTAGAGACACAGTGATTTTAATCCCCCTCAAAGTGCCCCCTCCTGCCTGAACACTCTTATCCCAGCCTTCGTGCCTCTTTCTGAAGCAGTGTACAGTTCACATTTACAGCAATTTCTGTCAAATGAGAACAGTGCAGTGTGTCCCCATCCGCTTTATTTTGTGGATCAGGCACTGTGACCCCAAGGTCAGGATGACCATGGAAGGTAAATGTTTTGAATTCATTCACAACGCTGGGGATCCCTTGACAGCACCCCTCACAGGACACTCCCATGAGAGGGCTTCCAGAACGGCTTCAGAAAGTGGCCAGAAGATGGGGTAGGTGTGTTCAAAGTAAGGGAGAGTGTGCTGAGGAGGACTGATGGCCATGTGGCTTTTGGTTTGATAAGTAAAAAATAATTTTCTAAACATTAACCGTATTTTCCCGTCATCCCTCACGTGTACAGTGATCAGCACAAAACAAAGTCTGAGAAGCAGTAAATGTATCAGCTATGACAGGAAGGCTTTCAGGGAGAAGTCACCTGTATCCTGCCAAAGCCCTGCCCACCTCCTCCGCGGTTCTCAGTGACAGGTGACCAAGTAAAGACCTGAACTCCTCTACCTAAGGCCTTCATCAGGGGTGGGCGGGCGGGCGTCTGCGGGCCCCTGTGCACCCAGAGGGCAGCTCAGGCTGGGAGCAGCCACTCTGCTTCCTGCAGGTAGCTGCTGGCTTTGCTGCGTACCCATTCCTGCTCCCCCTCTCCAGCTGGCCCTCTGGGGGAATGATCTGCTTAGGCTCCGACTTCTGCTGTGGGCTTCATGGCATCTCCAAGGACATTACCCTGGAAAAGGGAGAAGAGGGAGGGAAACTGAGGCAGAGTGAGGAACCGAGCATTGTCCCGAGGACAGGGAGAGTGAAGGGGGCTCTCCTGTATGCCAGCATACATTTGCTATCTCTGCCACACCTTTGCCCTGATCACTGCAGAGAAGGACAGCTTTCTGCCATTTTACGAGGATCAGAGAGGTAAAGTGACAAATCCAGGGTCACACAGCTATTTCCACAGGAGTCTGCTACTTGGGTGCTGCTGCTTCTCGTCTGCCTGCCTTCCTCCCTCCCCAGGCCTTGCTGAAAGGAGGCTGTGGTCACACTGTGGCTGGCAGCTGGCCATGCAGGTTTTGGGGAAGGCTCTGGGCGGGGGCTGGGGATGAGCCTGGCCTGCCTGAGGTAAAGGGTGTCTGGAGCCAAGGAGACCAAAGGTGGGGCAGCTACTGTGACATGGGAAGCATTTGCAGAGATCTTGTGGGAAGATGAAGCTGTCTCTTCTCCCAGGAGTGTGGAGGAGGCAGCAGGGCTTCTCAGAACTTAAATCTAAAAATGCAAGCTCAGTATGAACACAGCAACAACAGCAGCAGTGTACCTAGCAATGCCATGCATTGTGGCGAGCACGCCTCCTAGCGTGACTCTTCCCAGCAGGTCTGCACAGTAGGTGTTACTTTCTTTCGAGCTTTGTAGATGAAGCAGTGGGGCTCAGAGCAGACACTTACCTTGCCCAAGGTCACCCAGCTAAAAGGTGGCAGCCAGGATCCAAACCCAAGCCTGCCTCATTCTCCCAATATCCTCATTCTGCGGTACCCCCTGAGGTACAGTGCAGTTCCTCAAAGCATTTGACCTTGGGTGACACAGGTGGCTCAGAGAGGTTTAGCTGGCAAAAGAAGCTCCCAAAATTCCCAGCGCCACCTTACCACATGGCACCCAGCACCCTGCAGTTCCTCCCCAGTTCTAGTATCCCTCTCCAGGCCCCTGCCTGTCCTACCCACCCCCCCAATTGTCACACACACCACAGTTTTATTATAACCTGTGCTATAGGGCCAAGCTGGGAGCCAACAGTCCTCCTCACTGGCTGATAGGAAGGGCCACGTGTCCACTCCCAGACCATGCGGAACTCCAGCCATGCCTTACTGAACCCTGGCCAAACGGTCCCCACCCTTAATAGCTGCTATTCTGGTCACCACCCGGTCTGGCCTCCGTTTCTTCTCTTGGGACGTGGAGGCGGGTGGGGCTGCTGTGTACAGGGAGTCCATAGGAAAGCCAGTCAGGTGCCCAGCATGGAGCTGGAAGTGTGACCAGAGCTGCCCTAGCCTGGCCACTTTTAGTTGCTAGAAGCTGGGTGTGCTCACTGGGTTCCAGAACAGTGTTTGCTGCAGCCTCAGCCCGGGGCTCAGCTGGCATGGCCTTTCTTAGAGGCCGACATTGCCCATGCCCACCTTCCCAGCCCTCCCTGCTCCCACAGATGCCCGTGTTCCTCCGTAGCACACCCTGCCTGACCGCGATGAGCCTTGGTGGTCTCGGCACTTGTCTCCAGCCTCGGGCCAGCTCCGAGCCCATGCTTGGGAAGCTGGGCAGTGAGTGAGTGAAACACTGGATTCGTGCACAGGCTGAATGAGATCTGTGCTGGCGATCAGAGGACGTCCTGAGGAGAATGTGCCTGTGCCAAGGCGCTTCTGTGCCCTGAGCTCAGAGGACAGTGCCGGGAAGGCCTCTCAGAGGACTCAGTGCTTGAGTCAGGGCCTTGAAGAGGGCTGGGTTTCTTTATTTTTTTAACCATCCCCAAAAGTCTTGTAACAAAAGGCTTTCAAGTGGAAACCGCTTTATTGCACCCAAGAGGAAGCTAGTTGCCTGCCAGGCTGAGACACTGGCTAGCTGAGGCCCTCACTGCTGAGGTGCCCTCAGCCGCCTCGATTTCTCTCAGTGCCCAGCTACCCAACTCTAGCTGCTTGCAGGCGTTTCTTGGCTGAAGTTTCCTGTGGCCATTGACTGCCCCTGGGAGCAGCCCCGCTTCCTGTCTGAGGACTGACCACTGCATTCTCACCCAGCTCCCTGCCCATCGGTAGACTCACCCTGAAGTGGGCCTGGTCCCCACCTGCAGTTTTTGCTTGCTGCACGGCCAGCTCAAGCCCACCTGCCATGACCCTCCTGCTCCCCTGCCTGTGCTGCTGTCTCCCAGCCCTCATGCATGTTTTCTGTGGCTGTGGTATCCCATAGAGGCAAGGATGGGGGTTTGGGAGGGCCTCCCCCATGGCCAAGAAGCCAGAAGGATTGGTTACCAGAGGAAAAAGTGCAGGCAGGCTTGTTGGGCAGGTGGGCACTCTTGCAGGCAGCAGAACTGCCCATCCCCGTTTGCATTCAGGACTGAGGAAAAGGTCCTGCAGGTGCAGGGGAGAGTGAAGACTATCTCTGGGCCACAACACAGAATATGCCTGATGCTAGGTGTTTGGGTGACGTCAAAGCCCTCTGCAGTCTCAGGAGGGAGTCTCCGCAGCACAGACCTCAGAGGGCATGTTCAGGAAGGGATTTCCGGGCTGCTCTGAGGCGGAAAATGTGAGCCCGTAAGCTCCTCAACAGCTGTGTCCTCTGTATTGTTTGGGCGGCTGCCTGGAGCACCATGGCTACGGAATGAATACAAATGCATAATGCAGGAGGCCGTCCTGGGGCGCAGAACAGACTTATTCATTCCCACTCACCCACCTGCTCCCTGCCTGGCTCCCCTGAGACTGTGCTGGGACTCAGTGTTGTCAAAATTCATGTAAATCCTAATGTCATCTGGTTCTGTTGTCCATGCAGCCCCAGACCTCAGGAGGAGGGAGAGCGTCTTATATTTTTATGTAAGCGAGGGACTGGATGCACAGCGCCTGTGCCCTCCCGGGCTTTCTGGGGCACGGCTAGGACCTGGAATGCAGGGATGTCTCAGAACCCTTTGCGCTCTGTCCCCCTGCAAGATTCTGGAGAATCCACCCAGTGCTCTGTGCTTGTGAGCCTGGGCCTACAGTTAAGCAGGGTGGAGCTGGCATTGTGAGCAGAGGCACCTTCCAGATGAGGGAAGACCAGAGAGCAGATGTGGCATTATTGGAAATCCTAGGTCTAAACTTGGTGGGCCGCCAGGAGAGTCCTGTGAGCAAGTCTGGATTGGAGCCAGGGTATGTATTTAGGCAGAGAGACAGAGAGGATGAGAATAACACTGGAGACACGAGAACTAAAGACACCTTCTGCCTCAGCTGGAAGCCTCTTACGTTTCCCTCTGGACAGTGAGCCAGGCCAGGGACAGGACCGCCATCCAGGACCGTAGGTGGAAGTGGCCACAGGGGTTACCTGTGTAGTGATCAAAGGTATAGATGCAAAGGGGACGCTTGGGACCGCAGGCAACCCAAGCGTTTCTAGTTGGACCCTCCCTTCCCTTCATAGACCCCATTCTTCTTTTGACACAGCCCTGTTAGTCTTAGCTAACCGAGCAGCCAGCTCACGTTGCCCAGTTTCACAGAGCTTGTGGCTCTTTCATGGAATATATTGCTAGGCCAGCTCTCCCTGTCCTGCCAGCTGAATTGATTTCCAAGGCCTGAAAGCAGAACTTACAGGAATCCCTAATGGGTTCCATCTTGTTGTGCTGCGCCAAATTTCCTAGAGTATGGAGACCATTTGGGTTTCTGATCCCATATTCTTTGTATTATCTGTCTTTTCCAGCTCATAGAGCTCCCACATTTGGTGACACCATAGCAAACATGTTAAATTATGTAACATCCTGCATTAACCATAATGGATGTGTGGCTGTGATTCCAGTTGTGTTGAATTGTGCTTGACCCCTTGACATAAGCTGTTTGGAGGTAGATAGTCCAAGATGTGTTGATTTTAATTTTGTTACTTTCAGTACTTTTAAATCAGTAAATTCTCCCCAGGTCTCAAACGTTTCTTAGCTCCCTTAGAAGCCTGGTAGTACAGAGCCCTGTGCCTGGGCTGAACAGCCTGTGACTAAAACAGGCCCAGCCCCTCATCTTCTCCTGGTCAGCTGCTCCAGCATCCTGGCTGATCTTCCTGTATCTGGTTTCCCCATCCTCAATCTATTGTCTTTTCTATAGGGCGTCCAAATTTGTCACCCTGAAATATCGTTTCTCTTTGTTCCATCTTTCCTTGTTGGTCTGGGATGGTGACTGGGACCAGGCCACACTTGCTCCTCATCACCAGCTCTCAGCCTCCACATGGCTCAGTGTCTCTCTGTCTTAAGGTAGACCATCCGGGTCTGTATTGGGTCAGGGGGTTCATTGGCCCTTGCACCCACCATGCTGAGTCCTCCATTTCCGCCATTGTTCAGCTGCTCTTACTCAGCCCAGGAATGGGAAAGATGCAGTAGAACCACCCAGGTCCGTGATGCAGTCTTTTAAACACAGAGACAAATGGTTGTGACTGCCCACATTTCCCTCCGCAGACTCTCACTTCCCATATTCTTGGTCTTTTCTGAGGAATATCTCCTAAAGCCACGGCGCTTTGATTTTCTGCTGGTCTCGCATAGAAGTGGCCCTGGGCTCCCTTCTGTTCCATGAGGAAGGGTAGCTTCCGGGGTCTTCAGGTGGCTGTATGTGGGAGGGAGGACCAGCTGGGGAGCTGGCTGTGGCTGGTCTCACAAAGCAGGTCAGCACACTTCCAAGAGACAAAGTGCTAATGTTCACTGATTGAAGTAATTTTAATAATAAAATAATAAACAGCACAGTAATTTCCACCATCCATTCACGGATTCATTTTCTGTAGTTCAAGTTACCTGTGGTCAACCATGGGCTGAAAATATTAAATGCAAAATTAAAGAAATGAACGATTTGTAAGTTTTAAAATACATACCATTTTCATAGCATGAGGAAATCTCTCACTGTGCATCTCCAGCTTGCCCGGGACAGGAATCATCCCTTTGTCCAGCAAATCCAAACCATATAACTGCCCAGTAGTCACTTAGCAGCTGTGTCATTTATCAGATCAGCGGTGACAGTACTGCAGTACTTGTGTTGAAGCAACCTCTATTTTACTTATTAAGGAAAATTAAGTGGCCCCAGAGTGCAAGAGGAGCGAGGCTGGCAATTCAGATATGCCAAGGAGAAGGCACAAAGTACTTCATTTACGTGAGAAAATGAAAGTTTTCAGCTTAATAAGGAAAGGGGAAAATCCTCTGCTGAGATTGCTAAGGCCTACAAATGAATCTTGAGTCTGTAAAGCTGTGGAAAAGAAGAAATACATGGTAGCTTTGCTGTCTCACTTCAAACTGCATAGAGATGTTTTGTTAAGATGGAAGAGGTATTAAATTATTGGCTTCCATGCTGTCTCTGGTTTCAGGCATCCTCTAGGAGTCTTGGAGGATGAAACTACTATAATAAAAATTATTGATGATAATAATAATATTTTAATGAGCATCTACTACATTAGAGACCCTATTCTGAGCACTTTGTTTATATTATTACCTTATTTAATACTGACAATACTCATATAAAACAAACCAGGCTCAGAAAAGATACCATAATGTCCAAGGTCACACAAGCGGAAATTACTAAATCCATGCCCTTTCTTCCTCACCAAATCATTTTCTTAGCAACCAGCAGTACAATGTACTAATTCTCTGGAAAACATAGTGTTTCACTGACCCAGTCTGTCCAGTCCTTTACAGCACCGAGTGGTTTTAATTATTCTGTAATACTCTGGTTGAAAATACGTTTTAATAGCTCGTATGACTGCTCCCACCTCATTACTCTTTATTTTGAGTGTTTTTCTGTTTCTTTTGTGTTTTCTTTTCCAGATAAACTTTAGTTAATTAATTTGGTACAGTCTCCAAAAATCCTGTTGGTATTTTAATTGAGATCATATTACATTTATAGATTATCTTAGGGGTTAAGTGATGTATTTATTGAATCATTGAGTGTATCAATCCAAACATTAAAGACTTTTATTTATTCCAGCTTTGTGTTATGTTCTTTATATTTGAATTTGTACTCCTACAAGTCTTACAGTTTTTTGTTTTATTTTGTGGTACTGGAAATCAAACTCAGGATCTTGTAGTTGCCAGGCAGGTGCTTGTGCCACTGAGCTATATCCCTGGCCCCTTGCACAGTTTATCCATAAGTATTTCATTTTATTTGTTTTTATTATAAAGAGAATCCTATCTTCCATTTCCAGTTGGTTGTTTGCTTGTTGGTTTTTGATTACCAGTTTTGTTGTTACCTGTCTCATTGACTTCTTATCGCTCTGGTTGGTTCTCACTGCACGTTCAAGGCATCTCTTGAATGTTCTGGGTGTACCATTGTGTCCTCTGATAGTTTTGTCTCTTTACCTAAATATTTAGTGAATACTTCCAGAACAGTGATAACGGTGGAATAATATCAGTTTTATTAACTAAATAATAGGTCCCATTTGGTCATACTATAGCCTAACTGTTCCCTATTTTGTATATTTAGATTGTTTCTGGCTTTTTCTGCTTATAAATATCACTTCATGGAATGCTTATACTTCTGTCTTATTTATATCAGTATTAGAAATAAAAATAACGGATCAAGGACTATGAACTGTTTTTGAGATTAGTGATACTGAACACCAACTGATTTTCTGGAAAAGTTCTCTCTTACCCTCCTGAAGTGTGTACTTCAAAGCTTCAGATGTTAGTGCCTGGCAGAATCTCAGGCTTGGGAAAACCACTTATTTAGAGAATTTATATTGTGTGGCTTTGTGCTTAGTCTTGTCAGGAAGGTGTTATATAGTCAACTGGGGTGTAGTTAGGAGCAAGACACTGTGGCATCAGAATGGATTGGTGCTGAAGCCAAGTCCAGCCTCTTGGAGCCTTTGGAGTTGAAGTCAAAAAGGCATAGCCTCTACTTACCTCCTTCTGAGAGTCTCCTTCCGTGAAGGACTGCTGTAAAGTACACAGCCATCAGACACGGACTGCAGTAATGTCTTGACTGGTTCCTGTCCAGGCCCAAGAAGCCACATCTCGGTGGCAGTGGTTGTTGCTAACCAAGCACAGTAGCCCTGTGGTTTCCTGATCTGGCTCCCATGGTCCTGCTCTCTGTGCCACACAAAGGTCTCACTTACTGTTCATTGCCCACCATCGGTGTTTCTGGGCATCTGGTCAACCCACCCACAATGTGCTCAGTTGTTGGACTGTGTCTTACTCTTCCCACTGTGAAGATGGAAGTGTTCTGAGTTTAATTGTGCTCTTTGCCCCCAAAAAATTCACATGAAGTCTTAACTCCCAGTGCTTCAAAAAGTGATCTTTTTTTGGAAATAAATTCATCACGGTTGTAATAAGTTGAGGTGAATTCATTAGGGTGGGCCCTACCTACTATGACCAGTGTCTTCATGAGAGGGGGAAATCTGAACAGACACAGGGAGGATGCACATGAACACAAAGGCAGAGGCCAGGACAGTGCATCTTCAAGACAAGCAACACCAGAGATGGCTGGCAAACCATGGGAGAGATGTGGAGTGGCCTCACAACCCTGAACCCGACCCAGCACTGTTGACCTTTCGGTCTCAGACTTCCACCCTGAGGCTTACCTTTCAGTTGTTTACTGTCTGTTTGGACCAGCTGTTGGTGCTGCTTATGGCAGCCCTAGCAAACCAGTCTGCGTGGTGAGGGTACAGCTGCTCAGCCAGCATGAAGCAAAGACCGTGCACATACGTGCCCAGGAATGATTGGTCATGGGGACTGGGGCAGTGAAGCCAAGCATGGGCAGAGCCTGAAATGGGGCACTCCGAGCCCTGGGATTTGTTAACACTCGTGTGGCCTGAGAGCTGGAGAGAGGAAGGAGCGCGGCCATGGTGTCCTTGACGCCCACAGAGCTCACTGCGCGGTAGCCGCAGTGAAGGCTTGCAGCAGACACCCACTCAGAGGTCCCCGTGAAGAGGTCAGGGGCCCTTCTCCAGGAGAAGGCAGGTTCTTCTGGTGAGACAGATGCTTGGTGGCCTGGTTGGGAAGGCAGAAGACCCCCACCCCACCCTCACGCCTGTAACTGTGTAAACGCAGAAGGACAAGGTGTGAGTTGTCATGGGCCAATGGCACAACACTGGAAAATTCCAACCAGACCTTCCCAGACTGGCTGTGGAGGAGCTCTCTGTGCAGAAGGACAGATGGACTTCAGGGCCCAATTCTTGTGTCCTTGGAGATTTCACAGCCCTTAGCAGTTTGATCCTGCCCTGCTGTAGTGCCTGGCCTGAGTGATCGGAGGGCCAACCTTTCCCTCCCTCCCCTCAGTGTCACTTACCCCTAGTCTGGAGCTGGGAAAGACCTGACTAAAGACTTAGAGACACAGCCCGGTGTGGTGGTACACACCTGTAACCCTGGCAGAGCCCAGATGATCAAATTCAAGCCCAGCCTTGGTAATTAGTGACCTAGCAAGACCTTGTCTCAAAATAAAAAAATAAATAAATAAATGAAAGAGAGCTGGGGACGAAGCTCAGTGCAAAGACCCTGGATTCAATCCCTAATATCATCACCCCCATCCAAAAAAATCTGAAAAATAGACCTGGCAGGACCAGGGTCTGGGCACCTTATTTCCTGGGCAGCACAATCATCTTCAGCTCAGGAGATGCCTGCCCCACACATCGCTCTGCAGCTGGGGCAGAGACTTAGGAGTCCAACTGTCAGCAGTAAAGCCCACTTCTACCTAAAGCTGGTTTGGGGACCTGGCCAAGCTATTCAGCCTTTCCAAGCTTCCGTAACTCCCCCCTTGAACTCCCCACTGAAAGTTCTCCTAAGCAGTAGAGAACACAGTAGGTGTAAGCTTCCAGCACTGCGCTGGCACAAGGACATAATCACAGTGGTACCACATGGCTATCTGCTGAACGATTCCCAAATGATGGGCACCATGGTCCTTCCCACCTTATCAGTACCTTGACCTTTCTTTCAGCTAGACAGCTAAGCAGCTTGCTAAATAGAAGATGCATCCATGCACAGTGCCTGTCTTAATTAGCTGCAGTAGGTTCTTCACTAATCATTGCCACTCACCGGCCTTTGCACTCCAGAGACTTCTTGGGTTTTCCCTGAGGCATTTCTGAGAGAAACTTTTCAGCTCCTTATGCTCTGTTGCAAGCAGTGTGCCAACTCCTGGGCCTTGTGCTCTGTGAGCTGAAAGCTCCTCCAGGCATGGGCTCAGGGCCTCGACACTCAGGC
Organism: Dolichotis patagonum; assembly: GCA_004027295.1. Taxonomy (NCBI): domain Eukaryota; kingdom Metazoa; phylum Chordata; class Mammalia; order Rodentia; family Caviidae; genus Dolichotis; species Dolichotis patagonum. The sequence goes on from PVJX010018801.1 coordinate 14,039, forward strand.
AGTGGAGGCTGTGTGGGTCTCATCAATCCCCTGGCTTACTAAGAGCTTCTTCATCTATAAGGCTTTCTTTGGGGTCACCCATCCCTTCATCAAAGAGCGATAATTACTCAGGTGAGAAAAAAGCACAGCCAGGCAGAAAGAGCAAGAGGTCGGAATCATAACAGGGCTTGGGATCTGGTGGTAGCTCGATGCAGCAGGCCTTGGAGGGAGGCTGCAGTCCCTGCCTGGCTGTATAAACGTTTCCTGAGCACATGCTATGTGCCAGCTGCAGAAGACAAGGTAGTGGCAAGCTGGTCAGGGACTCCACCCCTGAGATTTACAACTCAGCAGGGAGGATGGACATCACAGCTGATTACAGAAATCATCCCATGCTGGGGAGCATGTGGCAGAAAGAGGGTCCCAGGGGGTGGGGAGCTGCCCTTTCTTGGGGGTCAGAGAAGGGAAATTGAGGGAAGCTGTAAGGACAGAAGAGGTATTAATCAGTGAGGTGTCTGTTGGGGAAGGAGAATGAAGACAAGCTATTCTAGAGGAAGCAGCAGCGTGTACAAAGGCCCTGTGGTGAGGAGGAGCCTGGTACAGTTTAGGAAGTAAAGTGACAGGTGGTGTGCAGAGAGCTTGCCAGGAAACACACCTGGGAGTCAGGCAGCATCCCCCAAATGCCTGTCAGCAAGCAGGAAATAGAGCTTTGACTGTAAGGATCTGAAGTGAGGGTAACTTGAAGTGTGGGTAAGGTTACACCCTCATTGCTACTAACAGTGAGCTGGGTGAGTAGCACTTATTTGTGGTCAGAGTGGTTGCCCGGGAAAAACATCACCGGGGAGAACTCTGCTTGGCAGAACTTCCCAAGCCTTGGCACAGCCAAGCCTTGCCCTGCGCATGGCAAAGAGGTCACACTCCCGCCCCTCCTTACCCCTGGACTCCAGGAACCCGTGATCTTCCCACCTGCTATCCTCCGATCCTGACCGACCCCCTACTCACCACACCCACTCTTTGCCCACCCCATGTATTCTAGACTCTAAAAGATTTCCTGCAGCCCAAACTACCTAGGGGCATTTACAAAAAAAGAAAAAGGAAAAAAATGGCTCCTGAGTAACCATGACTGTCTTGTGTGCTGCATAAATCTCTCTGACCTCTCTGCATTCCAAGACCGGGGGTCAGATGTGATGAGTGTTGTTAAGAGGTCTGGTTAGAGGGACCACCTCCAAGGATAGTGACCTCCATGGACCAGAAGCCAGGGTGTGCTCTGAGCGGGCTCCACTTCAGACCCAACAGGCCCCCCTAAGCTGCAATTAATCCTAAGCAAGAGGCTATAATAGTGGTCTGTGGGGAAGGCCACTCCTCCACAGCACAAGTCATGGGAAAGGGTCCAGAGCCACTCAGCTGGGGCCGGGGTGGGCACAGGGCCCCCAGCCCGGGGAACACCCGCACGGGAACAGTTCACTTGCTTGGTGCCCGTGGCCCCAGATGAGCCTGCCCCTGAGGGTGGGTGAAAAAGACTCACTTGAGACCTTGGAAGGAACTCATTTGTGCTCTGCTGTTTATTAAAGATCTTCCCGGATACTATCTGTAGTTCATTTACACCCTACTCAAATTTATACCAGCTTGGCCATCCGCCTCCCATTCCCAGACAGAACAGAAACAGCACATGAGAAGGAGGGGAAGGGGCAACCAGAGGCAGAAGCATTAGCACAGGCCTCTGTCACCAGACCACCCACCTGGGACTTGGACCCCCAACTCAGGGCCATGACAACAGCAAGAACCTACCGATTGGGCATTCAGGGAAGAGGCCTTCGGTCCCAGCCTCAGGAGCCTGCAGCTCAAGGTTGCCGTGTCAAAGTGACTACGTTTGTGAATTCTGAATCCGCTAAAATGAATTCAGTTATGTTTAGGGTGATTGGCTTAAGATGTGAGTATGATGTGTTCTCGATATTAATACCCTGTAGGTTACTGTTAATTATCTAACGAGGGACACAGGTAGCGGGTGGCTGCTGTCAGCTCGTGGGCAGGAGTAGTCCCTGGGGTGCACAGGGCTGAGCCTGCTGGGATCAGGCTGGAGAGAGGCCCTCCAGGCAGGGAATGGCAGGCACAGAGGAAGGGGGCACTTCCCCTCCTGGGGGAGGGGAACTAAGTATCGGGAGTCTGAAAGGAGGGAAGTTTGTGGGTGATTCCTGAGGAGAGCCTGCTGAGGCTACATTGTGACCTGGACTCACTGCAGACCCCTCCTGGGTGGCCACGCTGACCAGCCCACAGAAGCTTCTTTGAGGCCTTCAGCCACACCCCCAGCGTCCCTTCCCCGTGGCCCATGGCTGCTGTTGTTTTTGGCAGCCTGGGCTCTGGAAGTCTGTGGGAGGAGCTGGCCTGGCAGAGTTGAAGGCTGCGGGGCCCTGTGACCTGCAGGCAGGTGGCCCATGTCAGGCAGGCGATGTCGTCTGTGGACCTCACCGTGTAGAGCTGGGCAGGGCCCACAAGGGCATCCTAGGAGCCGCTGCAGGCTGCAGAGCTAGGCCCTCACAAGCAAGCCTTTGTGGCCCTGTGTACGGACCAGCCAAATATTTTCCCTGTCACTTTATGAGGTGCTAGCTCTGCCCATTCAAGCTGCGGGAAATAAAGCATCACATAATTTGCGCTGTTTGGTTGAGGAGATTTGAAGTGAACCAGTGAGCCTTTTGAGAGAATTCTGTACCTCTGGCAAGGCCTTTCATCTGGGGGAAGGGCAGGCTCAGGACCTCACTTCTGGGAGGGCTGCAGGTCCCGCCCTGGCCAACTGCATGGTTTTCAGACACAGAGAATGAAGCCCTGCACCTGAAAGCCAGCCCAGGAGACACCGGCTTGCAAAGACTGACTACCATGAAACGTCAGCACCTCACTACCAGGACTGGCTCAAGTTCCCTTCCCACAGGTGAGGGCCGGAAGCAGAGAGGATTCTAGAAGGCTTTAGCCTTCTGGGGAGGAGATGTTGTACACTGCAGTTGAAAGCATCAGTCTTACGCAGTCAGTCATGGGCAAACCACCCACATGCAATGATTTCTGGCCTCCCAGAGAGTTCCCTCACTCTCTACAAAGCCCCCTTTCTTACTTCCCATGGCCTGTAATTTCAGTGGTAGATCTGCTTCTTTTTTTGCCTCTAGCCATAGCTGTCATTTGTCTGAAACTTGCTAAGTAATGCCGAGCCTTTCCGTAAGTAATACACTCATTTACCCAGCTGCGAGTTATTGGGCACCTACTCTGTGCCAGCCCATGAGAATGCAGTGGTGAACTTCTCCACGAGATCCCCATGCAGAGTGTGTTCAACCCATTGCTACAGCTGGATACTTGAAGCTCAAGGAGGAGAAGTGACTTGCCAAGGACGTATAGCTAATACCTGGCAGGACTGGATTTCAAAACCAGGCCAGGCTCTAAAAGTGTGGCTACCCATTGGCAGGGTTAGAAGGAGGCAAGTAATCAGTAAAAAAGAGCCTGTGTACACAACCCTGATTATAATTCCTTGGTTTGCCTTTGGAAGTATAATCCAATTGGTCATAGACCTATATACTAATTACCTTCTGAGATAAAATAAGAATACATTTCCATAAAAGCAAATCCCTGATGGCTTAGAATTACACATTGCATGCAGTAACTCTGTATCGCCACCTGGTGGCATAGCCTGTGCATGACGGGATGTAAGGATGCAAATCTCAGCACATAGACAGCAGCTATGGGCCATCGCAAGGGACTCTACTGTGGAAGTGAGAATCTCGGATTACATTCTGTGCTGTACCCTAGACTGACCACAGTGGCACCAAGTCAGCCACTTCGGCTCCCTGGGCAGCAGATCCTTGATTCTGCACCTCTTGTACAGAGTGGTCACCCTGCAGACTCCCTTCTCACTTGGACCCTCTTTAACTCCATGTTTCCTTTTTGTCACACTGGACATGAGGCAGAATGCTCAGGTGTGTTTTGAGAACCCAAGACTTCTTGCAAGTTGCACTCTTCCTCCAAGTATGAGCTCGGCCAGGCTCCAAGTGGCACAGTGCATCCCAAAGCTTCCCACCCTGGACTCTTGCCCCATCTGGGATCTCTGACTTTGGTCATCTTAAGTTGTTTGTCATCTCATGCCTTTCTTCACCAAACCGGAGATCTTCTGCGCACACTAGCTGTCTCCGTCAGGCGTGCCCCAAGTTCATAGTTTAGGAACTCATGTTGAAGGTGTAAAGAGGGCCTAGCACAGTAGGGAGTATATTCATGGTATTCTCTTGTAGGGAACAGAAAGCCTGACCTTTCACAAGTTAATAGATGGAATGAATGTGATTTTAGCACTGAATAGTCCTGGGGTACATCTTGCTCCAGTTTCAGTATCCTGGGTTCAACCCCCTTTCAGGGACCTGGTCTTTCTCTTGGCAGTTCTCATCTCTTCTTCCTTCCAGTTTGGTGAGTCCTTTTTGGGCTTTAGGCTCTCATACTCTCACCCAACATGAAACAACACAACCTAAATGAGGGCATCATTTCCACACCAACTCCTAGATCTTCCCATGAAGAACCATCCTGAGATTGTCCTGCACACATGTCTCAGAGGACCCTGGTTGGGGTCAAAGTCCCAACAATCCTGGAGCCACCTGTTCCCTCCTTATCCAGCAGGAACCAGAACATTCCCACCATTGCCCAGTGTGAGTTCTGGATGGTGCCACTAGGATCGCATGAACCAATCCCTGTGGCCACTGGACTGGAATGTGGTGACTGGCTCAGTTTCTGGAATAAACATGTTTCCTAGGAGAATCTGCAGATGTTTTGTCAAATGAGGTGAAGGATGCTGGAGGCAAAACCATGAGAAATCCATTATTAACTGACATAAGAGTTAGTAGAATGAAAGTTTATAAATGCCCGGTGTTGTGGTGCACCTCTGTAATGCTACTACACAGGAGGCTGAGGCAGGAGTATTACAGTGAGTTCAAGGCCAGCCTGGGCTATGCAGGGTAGACTGTCTCCGAAAGGAAGGAAGGAAGGAAGGAAGGAAGAAAGGAAGGAAGGAAGGAAGGAAGGAAAGAAAAAAAGAAAGAGAGAGAGAGAGAAAGAAAGAAAGAAAGAAAGAAAGAAAGAAAGAAAGAAAGAAAGAAAAGAAAAGAGAAAGTTTATACATGATTTAGTTTTCATACAAGCCAGGATAAAAATCTAGGCTGTTTTAGTAACATCACTTCATTCACTGGAAAGATTTCTTCAACTGCAGTGAAGAGGGTAGACCTCACCTGTGTCCTGTCCTCCTGCACAGGGTGATGGCATGTTTTACTAGTATCTTCCACTCAGAGGATGCAGGAAAGGAGGGCTCTCCTTAGGCTCTCAGGAGTGTGTCTTTTGTGTGAATATCATCCTGGAACCAGCGGGGCATCCTTACATCCCGTCCTCTGACCCCTCGGGTACACTTGGAGGTTTTATTTACTTGTTTATAATGGCTTCTTTCACTAAGCATGGATCAATGTGTAAAATTCAAGGAAACAGAGATATTGGCCCATGCCCTTCTTGCTGTGGATAGGGACCAGCAAGAGTCAGGGACTTGCAGAAATCACACTGGCAGTTAAATTGCATAGCCCAAGACCCTGTGCCAGGCAGCTCTTCCCTATGGATGCATGATTCTGCAGGTTTCTCAAGTGGCAAGTGGGGAGCAGCCACAGTGAAGACCCAGATGCCCTCTTTCCATGAGCAATCCTCAAAATCGATTATCCACAAGCAGGCAGAGGAAGTGGAACAGGCCCTCATTGTGCGATGGTGCAGCTACTGAGAGATTATCTGTTGCTGCAGGGCATCCTTTCCTAATTGTATTTTGCTCAAGCTAATGTTAAAAATTAACTTGCCCAGCATTCAGATGAGTCCAGAGGGGGAAGTGGTAAGAGCAGGGATTTGATAACCAAGGAAGGGGATCTGAGAATAGATTCTACCATCCTACCTAGGTCCTACCTCAGAGTGCCCCTGGTTTACGGGCACAGCCAGCAAATATTGATGATCCATCAGATAACACTGAAGAAGGGCTGCAGGAGGTGCGACTGGAGGGCAGTAGAGAGGATGGCAGCTGTTTGGGTAAGCAGCGTCACAGAGGCGTGGAGCTGAGATTAAAGATGCTGCTCCATGAAGAAGTCACAAAAGGCACAGAAGTCACAAAAGGATGGCAAGACAGAGGCAGAGTTCAAGACATGGCAGGCAGTCCAGGAGGCACCTTAGGGAGACAGTGGTCAGCAAAGAGACCAGTTTGTGGAGGACAAATGCACCACTCTAACTGATCATTTGTTTACTGAGTAACACTTGGGACTTTGGGAAGCTAGCATGTTTTTAATTTAGATTTTATTTAAGTACATCCATAAGGTTTAATTAAAATATGACAGTGATAAGTCTCCTGTCTACCACTTCCCCCCGGCCACTCTCCCCGAAGTCACCCCTGCTGTCAGAGTCTTATATTTTTCTCAGATACCTCCCACAGTGCGAGGACAGCGGCATTCCCCTCGCGCCTGGCTGCACACCTGGCTTCCTTCGCTTCCCGTATCTGAGATGTGACTCAGCATGCAGAGAACTTGCACCTGCTCCTTAGCACCAGTGGTGGAAGCCCCATTGTGGAGCCCAGCCGTGCCTCAGGAGTGTGAACCCTTCTCACGCTTCTTTTGACAGCCGAGGAGACTGCCCTGTTCCACATGGCAGAGGCAGAGAGCGTGGGGAGCAGACCCAAGGTCACCCAGCTGCTCAGGGACTGAGCCAGGACTCAGACTCCGGTCTCTGCCTCTCACATCCACCCTAAGCCAGCCAGGTCCACTTCCGGTGTCTGTGGTCCTCATGCGTCAGACCATCAGTTAGAAAGGTGATGGGTCAGCTACCATTTTACCTATGACGGGAAGCACGCAGATGATTCAACAACTGCTCTCAGCATGATTTCAGGCTTCCGTACCAACTTGAATCACCCCCTCCCCCTCTCCTCCTCATCTTCCTTCTCCCACTCGCGCCTCAGCAGTCGAGCTTCCACCTCCTCCAGGTCCCAGTGACGTGTCACTATGGCAACAAGGTCCTTCGATCAAAAGTGGCCTTCCAGGTATTTTATTTTGAGCCCCAATTAAGCAGGGCAGGCTGCAGGCTGGGAGCAGTGTAGGGAAGCGTGTTTTATGGCCTATGAGAGAGCCCAGGTTCTATTTATAGCTCCTTAATCGGTGTTGCTAAATGGGGTCTTAATGCACGTCCCGTGGCAGCCGCACATTTTCGCCGGGGAGCGTCTCCACACAGGCTCACTCCCTCCATCTCTCGGCAGAGGCGGACAGTGCTGCCTCTGCGCTCAGCAGCTGTCAGCACGTTACCTGGCCCCTCTGACCTTCTGACACCAGCAAGCCCTTCGCAGCCTGCCCTTTGAGAAGATTTGTTCCACAGCTGTCACTTCCATCCGGAATCTGAAGTCCTCGGGAGGCCATCTGTCCCAGGGCTGGGATTCAGTCCCCACCGTCCCACCAGGTCTCCCCAGACTCAGAGCCAGATGGGAGGAGGGACATGTGTGTCTGAATGTGTAAGTAAACATCCACGTTTTTGTGGATACTCAGAAAATCCTTCCCACTAGTACTTCATGGGTTAAAAAGCAGTTTTACTCATTAAAACAGAGCAAGTTAACCATTTCTGTCCTTTCCTGCAGCTAGGGATATTGAGGCTGAGAATGGGAGAGGGAATCAACAGACACGTGTTGTCGACCAGTTCTTTGGAATCTTACAAGTGCCATCTCATTCAGTCTTCATACAACTTGTCTTATAGAGAAGGAACCCTTGTCAGTCAGTATAGCACAGGTCATGCTGCAGTAACAGATAGCTCCCACCTCTCACTGACTTCAAATGTCCACTGCGCATACACGTTGCACGCCCACTGCTGGTCATCCGGAGGCCTTGTTCTGCAAGGTTTGTGTCTTCCCTGTAGAGCAACCCCTTATGTCCACCAATGGCGGGGGGAGAAGGAAGTGGAGTAGATACTGGCTCCTAGAGAATGCAGCTAGCAGTGTTACACATCAGTCTTATTGGCTAAAAGAAGCCTCCTAGCCTCACCTAACTTCAGGTGAGCAGGGAAGTGTAAACTGATCATGTGCCTGGAGGGAAAGAGCTGAAGAACAACTTCAGTGACCTTCACAGAAACAGAGTCCCAGAGGTGAAGCAGTTTGCCCTATCCCACAGCTCCTAACTGCCAGAACAGCGATTTGGACCCTCAGCTGTTTCCCCACAATCCTGTCTTTTCCCCATGTAGCAAAGTGGTTACAGTGACTTCTGGCTTGAATCCCATTTCCGGTATTCACCAGATGTGACCCTGGCAAGCAAGTCAGCTAACCTCTCAGAGTGATAGGAAGGTACCAGCACATGGCTAAGTTCTAAAAAACAAAACTTGATTCAAAAGTTTGGGGCCAACCCATTTGGCAGTAAGACTCGACCTGAACAGGTGTGAGACTATTTACAGTCATTCCCTAGGTAACTCTGAATATTCATGGGTTTCACCATAGCCCTATTAATGTGTGTGATTGCAAATGCTGCCCCAACCACAAGGCTCTTACTAGGTTGCACATTGCAAATGCAACCTAATTGCCCAACTCGGGAACTTTCCTTTTTTTAAATAAGGACAATCAACTCGTAGTACCTCCAGGTGTACGTGGTGGTGGGGATCACAGGATTATGTGTCAGAAATTCTGAGCATGGGATCCAGCACACAGTGAGTGAGCAGTTAGAATGCAGTGGCTATTCTTGGCCCCTAGATCAGACTGATGAGGCAGGGAAGACCCATAGGCTGTGAGACATGCCATGCGACCTGGAACCAAAGCAAGTGTGGGAACGCTCCAGTTTGCACAACCCAAAATCAGCTGGTCACTTGGTTTCCTGAGCATCTTATTTTCCTACATAGAGGTTCTTCAGGGCCTCATTAATCCTTGAGTGTGTTTTTGGAATGATTCACCCTGACAGCAAATGGGGTGTTGGTGAAGGTCCTTGGAAAACACAAAGTGCTTTGTCAGTACTGTTCTGTTCTCACGCTTATTAAATTTAAACTGAGACTATGCACTTCCCACTGGCGAGTCCACAATTTTGCCACATCATCCACCTCTCAGAATCCTGGAGCTTGTGAGGGGCTTCCATAGCCCTGATCCGTCCTTCAAAGTCCTTAAATGCCACATTACAGTGTGACCCTGGGGCCTCACCCTCCACCCTCCACCCTCCTCCTTTTCACTTACTAAGTAGACCAGTGTTCTGTTAAAATGTCGTAGACAGAAAGGTTCCGCTGCCTTGGGAGAGAGACCAGGCATCTCACCCAGGTGAATGCAGGCCAGAGTGGTAAGGGTGTGGCCGCTAGGACCTGGGCTAACACAGTGGGGTTGGGACCCTCAAGGATTGCTCACTATCATTAGCGACTCTCTGGGACTCACCTTCCTCATCTGTAACTGATAAAAGCTCATGGTGAGGATTAGATGAGTCAGTTTCAGATCTCTTAAGACAGTGCCTGGTGCAGTGAACCCTGGAGAGGCTTACTGCTGTTAGTAACTTCCTCAGAGCGCCTGTCTTACGCAACTAAATCCGCGTATTGTCCTCTGCCTGCTCACTGGATCATCCTATCAGTGGCCCTGCTTGCGTGGGTTACAGAGGTAACCTCCCTGCCCTCCTGAGTCTGTGGAGTGGCACAGCAAGGCTTTCCTTACTGTGGAAGGCCTGGGCCAAGGGAGTTGAGTGTGGGCTGGTGTGTGGCCCCCAAGAGGATGCATCTAAACTATGTGGACTGCATATTGCAGGGCTGTAGAAAAGTGGGGGCAGCCGCCGCTTCTGGTCCCAGGTTATGAGTGTTGTGATCCAGGGTCGTGGGAGATGCAGGGTCAAGGGGGATTCTCAGTGTTCCTTTAGGAAGCCAGTTTTGCCACTACCTAAAATAGGTATTTTCTGCCTTTTTCCAACTCATATATACCCAAAAAAATATCATTTTCCTCTGACAATTCATTTTTTCCTATAAATGTCTAATGCCTGCTTACCCGTTACCTAGTATAAAATAAGAAATGTGTTTGAGTTTATGGAAAAATAGAGGTTGTAGGTGTTTTACATGTTCAGGTGTTGAGTAGCACCTTATGAAGCATAGACCTTAGAGCACAAGACCTCTTCCCTCACTGGCTGGGTAACCCTGCAAATCATGTCACCTCTGCCATGGGGATAAGAATGGTTTCTGCCTCATGGGCTGTGAGGACTGAGTGAGCTATTGCACCATATTTACCCCATGCATAAAGCAAACTCTGTGTTAGCCCTGTTATCCTTGCTGGTGGTGTTATGGGGAGATAGTGATGTTGGATCCTTCTCTGGTTTTGGTATTAGGATAATGCTTGCCTCCAAGAATGAGTTTGGGAGTATTGTTTCCCTTTCAATTTCATTATGAGTTTGAGGAGTAATGGTGTTAAATCTTGTATAAATTTCTTCTAGAAAATAGCAGTGAATCCATGAGGACCTGGGCTTTTGTTTGTTAGCAAGTTTTTAATTGTATCTTTAAATTCATTGACTGACATTGTATTATTTAGAATTTTATATCTTCTTGATTCAGCTTTGGTAATTCATATGTATCTAGGAGTCTCTCCACTTCTATGTTTTCCATCTTATTAGAATACAGGTTCTTGAAGTAGGTATTGGTGATCTTCTGAATTTCTACAGGATCTGTTGTGATTTTAACCTTTTCATTCCTAATTGCATGGATTTGAATCTTTTCTTTTTCTTTTTTTTTTAATAAGGCTGTCTAAGAGTTTGTCAACTTTACTTAATCTTTCAAAGAACCAGCTCTTTGATTCACTGATTTTTTTTGTATTGTTTTCTTAATCTCACTTGTATTAATTTCTGCTCTAGTCTTTATAATTTCCTCCTTTATATGAGCCTTGATCTTGACTTGCTCTTCCTTTTCTAGAAGCTTGAGGTTCAACATTAGGCTGTTTATTTGAGCTTGGTCTGTTTTCCTGATGTGGGTATTCACTGATACAAATTTCCCTCATAGGACTGCCTTCATTGCAGTATATTGTATGGCATTATTGTTTAATTGTAGAAACTGTCTTATTTGTTGTAATTTCATCTGTGACCCACTGGTTATTCAGGAGGGTATTATTTAATTTCCATGTGTTTATGAAGTTCTTATGACTTCTTTTGCCATTGATTTCCAATTTTATTGCATTCCAATTTCACTGTCTGATAATATTCAGATAATTTCAATTCCTTTGCATTTACTTAAGCATGTTCTGTGATCCAGTATGTGGTTTATTTTGAAGAATGTCCCATGTTCAGCTGAGAAGAATGTGTATTTTGACCTGGAGTGGAAAACTATAGACATCTACTGTGTTCATTTATTTAAAAGTCTGGTTCAGTTCTGATATTTTAAAAAAATTTTTTGTTTAGATGATCTATTTGTGACACTGGGATATTAAGGTCCCCCATTACAGTTGTATTAGTGCTTATTTGATTTTTCATATCCATTAATATTTGTTTTATATAGTTGGATGTACTAGTATTTGGTACATATATATTTATGAATATTATCTCTTCCTTTTGGATTATTCCCTTTATAAGGATGTCGTTACCTTTGACTCTCTTAATCAGTTTTGGCTTGAAATCTACTTTCTCTGCAAATAGAATAGCTACCTCTGCTTTTTTCCAGGTTCCTAACACATGGAGTATCATTTTCCATCCTTTGACTTTCAGTCTATGAATTTCTTTCTGAATTAAATGTGTTTCTTGTATGCAGCATATTGTTGGATCTTACTTTTTGATCCATTCTTCCAGTCTTTCTTTTGATTGGTAGGCTGATGCCCTTAACCTTGATGATTATTACTGGTATGTATCAACTTATCCTTGTTATGTTATTTTCCTGTTATTGGCTGCCCTTTTTTCTTCTCTATTTAATTACTTGCCTTGCCTTGTGGATCCATTTTGTTGGGTTCATGGAGTTGTAATCTATATTATCTCTTTCTAGAATAGGCTTTAGAACATTTTGGAGTGTTGCTTTTGTTTTTGTTTTGGTTTGGTTTTTGGGGTTTTTTTTGGTTTTTTTTTTTTGGTACCAGGGATTGAACTCCTGACCTCACACTTGCCAGGCAGGTGCTTATGCCACTGAGCTAAATCCCCGACCCCTGGCATGTTGGTTTGTTGTTCATGAATTTTCTTAATGTTCTTTGTCATGGAAATATCTTATTTCTCCATCAATTTTGAAAGATAGCTTTGCAGAGTACATTGATCTGGATTGGAGGTTGTTTTCTTTTAGGGTTTGAAATATTTCATTCCAGGCTCTTCTTGACTTAAGGGATCGTGTTGAGAAGTCAGCTGTGACTCCGATGGTTTTCCTTTATAGGTGATTTGTTTCTTTTCTCTAGAAGCTTTTAATGTTCTGTTCTTGTGTTGAATTTCTAGAATCTTAGATTTTGAGTCTGTTGCAAGATCCTACTTCTGCAGTTTATTGGGGATAAGGAGTTGCTACCTACTTAGATCAGACCACGATTCTTTGGCACTGGCCTGCAGTATTTTTTATGACCCTTCGGTAACTCAGTCTTGATATAGCAGGAGAAACAACTGATTAAAACAATTGTCACCTTGTCTAAAGTGGTAAAGTCAGTAACAACAATAGCATGAAACAGCCTAGAAAATGACAAACTGTGATAACTATTAACTTACTACCTTTAGCCATATGAACTAGATTTGTGGTTATATAGCAAAATTTAGAACTAGTCAGAAAACTACATGTCGCAGTAGCCCTCAATATGACAGTTTTACCCTCAGGGGAGAAAATTTAAAAGGCGTTAAGGGGGAGAATAGAGAAATAGAAGAAAAGAAAGAGATTAGAAACAAGATTGGGGGAGAAAAGAAAATCACACAAACTTTGGGAAACTGGAAAAAAGACAGGAGAGAAAGAGAGAAGGAAGAAATAAGAACAGAACAGAGCAACAACCGCAAAACTAGAAGCCATTTTCACACTCATAAAAGAACAAACAAGAAAAAACAAACAACAAAAAAGAAAAGAGAGAGGGGCAAAAAGAAAATAAGGGGAAAAAATTCCACTCTAAGATGTGTTTCTGCTGTCACTGGTACACAGTGTGGGCAAACAGAGTCTAGACTCCAAGTTAACTAATCCCAGCAGGCCAGCGGTAGCTTTATGGCAGGGTAGTGAATAATCCAGGTGAATAATTCCACTGAAGTTTAGGCTGCTTTCTGATTGTGGGACTGGAACCAAATTTATTCAGCCTGCAACAGTCTGTGTGCCTCCTGCCAGCTTGAACTTGGCTCCCTGACCACCTGCTGGCTTGAACTTGATAGCCCAACCTTGATACTGGGAGCCACTGGATAGAACTCACAGCTGTTCTGAGTTCCAAGCTTAGTTGGCCCCTCTCCAAGATGGCTATGAGGCCAATTGCCCTCTCTTTGGGGAACATATGAACCCAAATAACTCATCAGCCACTGTAGTCTGTTATATCCATTCCTCCATCCCACTAGAGTGTTAATCTGTGGGGGCCTCTGGGGTCACTAGTAGTCACTGTGCATCTGCAGGTTCAAACCACCTGCCTCTCCCATGCAGTGAGTCCAGGCTGTGGGAGAAAGCAGTGCCCACCACCTCCTCCATCTTCATTAAAATCTCGCTCTTTGCTTTCTCTATGGGCTTCAATTCTTACTTCAGATCATTCCTGGATCCTAGGACCCACTTCCCTCCTTGTCTTCCTTATGTTGCTGCGTTCCAGTGTCTGGACACGAAATCTCAGAGATGCTGTTTTTCTGCTGCTTACCACTCCACCATCTTCCCAGAAGTCTGGTAATTCTCATTCTGGACACTTAAAAGCCATGCTGAGAGACCACAGGCAGAGAGGGAAGATGGATATTATCCCTGGAGTCACTCCTTGCATCACATTTGTGGATCTGATGGAGTTAGCGCTTCTGTGGTTGGATCTGACTGGGTAGCAGTTCCTCAGGAGATAGGCTGCCCGCTGGTGGGGTGGGGAGGCACCCACTTTGGATAAAAGTGGCAGAAGAGCTTTTCTCTCTGCAACAAAAGTGGCACTGTCAGTTCAGGACTGTTTCTGGACCTAGAAATATTTTGTTTGGTCATACGAAGTTAAAATAACAATAATGTCACACACATCTGACTTTTTTTTTTTAATTGAGACAATCTCGTAACACAGGGCCCACATTCCTGCTTGCAGCTGAGGCTAGAGCTGAGCTGGGCTCTCCAGTGCACTCTCAGATTTGCACGGGCCTCCCCTGCCCCCACTGTCCCCTGGCTGCACCTGCACCTGCCCCTCATTATCACTTAGGTTACCATCCCAGTCTAATAGGTTGGAGTTGGTAGCCTGTGGTCCAAAACGTAAACATATTTTGACTCTTGAACTGGTTTTCATTTGTGCACTGTCCATTAACTTTTTGAAAAGTTACCTAAAACAAAAAAAAATCATTTTCCTTGAAGCTAGAAGTGGAAATAGAGTCAGAGTTTCCAAATTTGCCAGCTCTTATTCCGTAACATGGCAGTTTGCACATTGAAAATATTTATTTGCAGACCTCATTGTTTACCACTTTTGAGTAGACATAATTTCTCTCTTCTGGATTTCTCCCATAAATACTGGTTTCTCCTGAGCCTAATTGAATCCTTTGACTAAAGGAGGGAGGGAGAAAGGGTGAGAAAACCAGGCAGACTCCATCCAAGAATTCAGTTTACTCATCAATTTTGCTTAACTTAGGAAAAACAAGCTTCTACCATCTCCTCTGGGCCTATTTCTGAGCTCACACTTGGAAAGGTTAAATAAACACAATAAATCCATTAGAAAACCTCTGTATTCAACCCTAGGGCCTATGCCATTTAGCAAGAGGCTAGTGGGGTGACACATACTGAATGGAAGGAGGCTTGCATGATCTTGACTATTTGCTAGAAAACAGAGGGCAGTGGTGCCACTTAGCCTCCATGATGAGGAGCAAGGCCCCATGCTGCTTCAGGAAGGGAGCTTCAGAGTGGCTGAGGTGGAACCAGGAGGATTGGACCCACTGTCCTCACTTGGCAAGACTCTACTCTGGGCCGCTCACAGCTTACCTGTCAGTCCCAGGCTGGGTTTTGTTGGTTAGGGGTCCACCTTCAGTCTTCCAGGCCTCTAGTCCTCTAGTGCACAGAAAACCAGCTAGCACCGCCATGTGGCTGAGGGCTTAAGGGTAGGGGCAAAGAGCCATTGAGCTGAGCAACAGAACCCCTAAGACTGGGGGAAGAATTTCCTCTGCAGTGGCTACCCCCACTGAAAAACTGGCAACAGAAAGTCCATCCCAAACTATGCTGCCCAACTCCCAATCCCATTTCCATCACTTGAGCCAGTTGCTTACCCTCGCTGCCTCAGTTTCCTCAGTCTATACAAGGACATTTATAATAACCACCTACTAGGTTGTGGTAAGGATTAAATACAGAATGTCCCTTGACATAAGAGGTACCTTTCAAGTCTTTTGTGTATCTGTTCATATCACTGTTATTATTGTTGCCAAAAATTCAGCTGAAGAAGCCAGTAGAGCCCCAAGATGAACCTTGAAGGTATGCTGATATGGGTTTCTTAGAGCTTGTTTCTGATGGGAACATTGGAAAGAAGATCCTGAAAAGTGGAACAGCCTGGTGGATAGGGCTAAAGCTTGGGACCACACAAAGCTCAGCTGAGCCTCAGATCCCCAACATACTAGCTGCTCGGGCTGCCCAGATTCTGTTAGAATTATCTGCAGTTATCACCACATACACATCTTATCTGGGTGCCCTGTCTTGCCTTCAGCTCTCTACACTTGCTGCTGCTTCTTTTTTTTTTTTTTTTTAACTTTGTCCCCAAGAACACTAAGTTCTCTGAAACACTAATAATGGCTGTCATTGATGGATTGCCCGCGGAGGCCAGGGCCTGTGCTTGGTCTCTTGACTCTGCCTCTCTCCCAGCACTCCGCAGGAGGTAGGCAGCCTCCCTAGTTGATAGAGGAAGCAGCCAACCCTAAAAAGCCAGAACTTGATTCTAGGTTTTCTACTCCATCTCTGGGAGGTGCTGAGTTGTAAACTGACAAGAGTGACGCCATTATTACTCAGTAACTAGAATTAACTGTAATTCATCTGGCCAAGACCTTGTTTGAGTTAGATAGAGGCCAACTCATAACTTCCCTCATTCACTTTTGCTCTTTCCCCTACTCTTCATCGTTAGCTGAACTTCTCATGCACAGAATGGATTAAACAATCATTAGTGGTAATTTATTGCCATTTCTGGTTCCATATTTAGACTTCTTTTGTTCTAACTTGATTACTTTCATAATTTAATGCACAGCCCCAAATCCATCCACCCACTAAAACACTGAAACCAAGTACCTCAGAACCACCCCCCTTCCTTTCCAACTGGCACCCTTGCCACAAGGTCACCACTCCCTGAATTTTGTGTTTACTTTTCCTTATGGATTTTCACATATAGATATGTGCCTTCAGTTTAGTTGACCCTAATATCAATACCAGCCTAGACTGATTGTTGTAGCACTAGGTAACCTGACATCTAGTGAGCAAGCCTTCCTGTCCCTACATTCTCTTTCAGAAAGAGTGAAGCCTAGTGATGGGGGCCCCATCCTGAGAACAATGTAATTTCCCATCACTGGGTTGGAATACCTGATGCCCACAACTTAACAGGGAGGTTTATATTGACTCATAGTCTCAATCCATGGCCATCTAGCCATAGCAGGAAGGGCATGACAGAGAATCTGTTCAATCCATGATAACCAGGATGGGGAGGGACGGAGGGAGGGAGGGAAGAGGGGGCTGCAGATAAGACAAGAATAGGCTCTTCCGGGTCACACCCTTGTGACCTACCTGTTTGGACCAGCTAACCATATGTCACCTACTCATCATTGGACGAATCTACTGATGAGCACAGCAGTCTTTCCCATCCAATAACCTTCCAACCACATGAGATTTGGGAGGGACATTTAGAACTAAGCCGAAACAGGCCCCAGTCCTGTTCTGGGTGGGTCAAACCTCTCTGTCTCTTCCAGCACTCTTCTGCCTGGCTGTGCAAGGTAACATATTCCTTTCAGTACTTGCAAAGGCATCTGAATGTTTCCACAGTGCAGAGGAAGTTAGGGAGATGGGGAAATCCATGTTGCAGTTGTGTGCCAGCCCAGAGGTGCCCCCAGCCCAGACTCCCTGCATGTCCAGGGCTGTCCTTACCCAAGGCCAGGGTGTCTAGTTATTGTGCAACTACTTGGGGTGGGCTCCATGTTAACTCATTATTTTCTGGGAAAATTTTTATCTGAGTTAGGGGCATCACCCTAGCAAACTAAAGCACCGGTGTAGTATGTATGTGATCTTATAGTAATTTATTACTTGCCTCAGAAAGCTGATCTACAATGTGCTTTATAGACATAAACACTTACTTAAGCTGTCTCTTCTCTCCCACACACTGGGCTTCTCAATCCTATTGACCTCAAACCCATGATATCTGAAGCAGAGCAGTAAGACTGGGCAGCAAGTGTAACACCAGCCCCTGACGCCCAGTCTCCGCCTACAGGAGCCTGAAGTCCACAGAGGAGAAGACACACTGATGATAGGAAATGATCCCATAACAATTCAGAGTGTCTGGGGTTTTATTAAAATCTAGGGACAAGGAGACCACATTTCCCAAATCCAAAAGTAAGACAGTAAGGACTACAGCAGGACCGAATATTTCAAACTGGAGTTATTCCATACAGTCCTCAAGTTCAATCCACCGTAGGCATGAGAACAACTCAGAAGACCTTGCAGAGAAGGCGGATGACAGTAGTGTGGAGAGTGGGTAAGCCGTGCAGGCAGAGGCCAGGAATTTGAGACTTCGTCATGACGGAGGAGTCGGGAGAGGGCTGGGCATGGAGATGGGAAGCCACAGTGGAAGACAGATGTTTTGAAGCAGATTTGAAAGGAATTCAGAGTGGGTTGGACTACTCACAGACCCTCTGAACTGTCACCAATTACTACGTCTTCCAGGGAGAAAGCTTAATTTACGAGACTCTGTATGTTCAACTCCCTGCTCAAGTCCTGCAGTGCAGCTGTGCTAGTCTGCTTCCTGCTGCTTTGATGAAATACCTGAGAGAATCAACTTTTAAAGAGGAAAGATTTATTTTCACTTACAGTTTCAGAGGGTTCAGTCCATGGCCACCTGGCCGCTTTGCTTTTGTGCCCATGGTGAGGCACAACATCGTGATGAGGAGGCGCATATGACAGAGGAAGTCTGTTCACTTCCTGGTGGCTGAGAAGAAAAGGAGAAAGGAAAGAGCTGGAGTCCCAATACCCCCTCGAGGGTATGTCCACAGTGACCTAATTTCCTCCCAATAGTCCCCGCCTCCAATAGGATCCACCACCTCCCAACAGCACCAGCAGCTGGGAACCAAACTTACAGCACGTGGTCTTTGGGGAACATTGAAGCTCCAAACCATAACAACACGTTTATAAGTATAAGCTTGATGCATGTATGCCTGTGCTATGGTCTGCCCCAAATTTGGACGGAAATCCCAACCCAGTAGTGTTAAGACATGGAGCCTTTAGGAAGTAGGATCAGGTGCTCTGATAAAAGAGCTCAAGGGACCTAGCTAGTCCCCTTTTCTCTCCTGCTTTCTACCATGGCGGACAAGGTTCCATCTTCATAGAGACCAGAGCCTCACGAGACATAAACTTGCTGGCACCTTGATCATGAGCTTTCCAGCCTCCAAAACCTTTAGGAAACAAACTTCTGGGTTTTTTTTTATAAATTACCCAGTAGAAGGTACTTTATTTCAGCAGCACACGTAGAGTATGTTTGGCAAACACCAATTTGAACAAGATATCATTCTCAGTGTCCACAAAATGGCATTAGAATTCGACATTCTTCCAAAACCTTCATGAGAAATGTTTTAATTAAAACAAGGACATTATTTAATTAAAACAAGGACATTATTTTTCATGCCTTGACTCCCCTCTCTGCATCAGGCCCTTGAAGATGTCTTCTGTTGTTCCTGTTTGCTGCTGAAAGTCTGGCAGTGACCTGGTACTGGGTGAGGCTAATTAGGATTTGCTTTTGCATGCCACCCTGGGTCTCAGAGACTGAAGTGAGGGGACCTTTGTCTATCTCCTCATTTCTCCCCAACCCAAACACACAGAGGTTTCCCCTGTCTGCTTAGACATTGAGAAGGCTCAACAGAGGCAGGAGCTACAAACTCTCAGGAGGACCTGAGTCCCCAGTGCCAGCCTGGAGCCATTCATTTTCCCTTGCAACTGTGGGAGGATTAGTTGTCACTCATCTGGCTTCCGTAGGGCTGAAGTGAGACTGCAAAGTGAGCAGGGATAACCAACTGCAACCCTGCTGAGATCTGCGCCAGAAGAGCAGAGGTCCCTTGCAGACAGACAGTCCCCAGTGAAGGGCTCAGGTCACCAGAGCCTTGTTCCTTCTGCAGTGTTTACATTAGCAAGCCCATGGCTATTGTGGCCTCACTAGGTAAAGCTGAGTGAAGCCTCTGAGCAGCCAGTCTTGCCTTTGGTAATAACAGCAGGTTAGAAGCATCCATGCCGTGGGCTTGGCCTACCACCCCTTCCCCTGAGAAGCCTGGCTGGCCTCTCTTGGACACATAGGAGCTACATATCTAGGTCTCTAAGACTGGTCTAATGTTTATCTCACCAGCATCACTTGCCTTCCCATTTACACTGTGTGTGTATGCACATTTTTTTCTGTCAGACTCAATTTGATTTGATATAGCAAAAGCCGCTGCTAGGATTAAATATAATTTTTGTTCTACCAAACATCAGCCAATAAAAAGATGCCTTGGCTGTCATGCCAAGCCTTTTGCCACTCTGATGGAGACACTGGGCCCAGAGAAGGAAAAGATGCCACTCTGCCAGGTGAGGGCTGAGGCCAGCCATGGGAAAGCCCCAGAGGTATAAAAGTTCAGCCACTTTCTGCTCAGCTGCCTGGCAGATTCAGAGAAAGGAGGCAGGGTGCACTCTATACCCTGCAAGGCAACTGGGCAGAGATGACCTAAGCTCCAGCTACTTTTTGTTTTCAGTTCATCTCCTGATCCCTAACCCTACACCACCCCAGCCTCTCACTGGCTACTTGTTTATTTTTGGATCTAAAAAGTGCCTCTAAAGATGCATGAACTACTAAATTTGAAATGGATCAAAGATCTAAATATTAAAAAAGAAACATTAAATCTACTGGAATATAGAATAGGTAAAACTCTTGAAGACACTGGTGTAGGCAAAGACTTAATAAAACCTTGATCGTACAGGAATGATCACAAAAAATCAACAACTGAGATCTCATCGTATTATAAAAGCTTGTACCCAGCAAGAGAAACCATCAACAGAGTGAAGAGACAACCCACAGTGTGGGAGAAAATGTTTGCCAGCTGTTTCTGAGACAAAGGATTACTATCAAGAACATGTAAAGAACTCAAAAAGATCAATCCTCCCAAATTTAAAGACTCAATCCAAAAATGGGCATCTGAGGTGAATACATACTTCTCAGATGAAGAAATACAAACAGCAAATAAATATATGAAAAAATGTTCAATGTCATTGGTCATTCAAAAGATGCGAATTAAAACAACACTGAGATTCCATCTTAACCTAGAAAAAATGACTATCATCAAGAAATCAACCAATAACAAATGCTGGCAGGACTTTTGGTGGGAGTGTAGACTGGTACAACTACTGTGGAAATCAGTGGGGAAATGCCTCAAAAAACTAGACTCGGACATCCCATTTGATCCAGCTATTCCTACTGGGTGTCTTCCCAGAAAAAGAAAAACATTGTACCACAGTGATGTATGTGCACCCATGTTTATAGCAACATAATTTTCAATAGCTAGATCTTGGAAACAACCCAAATGCTTATCAACCAAGGAATGGATGAAAAAGATGTGCTCTTTCATTACAATGGAATACTACTCAGGCATAAAGAAAGGTAAACTGGAGACAACTCAAGACCATACTCATAAGTGAAGTAAACCAGATGCACAGGTGCAAACATTGTATTGTCTTCCTAGTGTGAGAAGATGAAAGAGTAAATAAGATCCAAATGGTACAATAGATACTGTAAAATGGGAAGAAACTGTTGAAAAGGAAAGAGAAATGGGGATAGGGGAAAGGAGAAAAGAAGGAAGGAAAAAGAAAATATATATTATATATATATCATATATATGATGTCTATATATGATACATATGATAGTTTAGATAGTTATACTACATATATATCAATATATGATAGTTTAGATAGTTACACTACAAATTTCTCTTAGTTCATTGAAAAGAAAGGTTTGTGCTAATATTGTTTGGACAATTAAATGCCTGTATCTTGTACTCTGAGAAACTGATTTAAAGATAACAGTGCCCACAATATTAATCATTGTTACCCTCCAATTATCTTGTTTTTAAATGCTTTTTTATTGTTTCTCTTTAAAATAAATTTTTTAAAAAAGATGCATGTGCTGAGAGGTAGAACTTTAGAAATGTCACTGGATCACGAGGGCTCTGACTTTATCAGTGGATCCGTCCATGGGTGATCCATAATTGGACAACATTACAAGGAGGTGATGGAAACTTAGGACCTGGTCCTAGTTGAAGAGAAAAGGAGCAGCATGACCTTGGTGACCATATCTTGTCCCCAGCCCATCTACTCCAGCTCCTGCTCTGTCTCTGTTCTCTCTCTCTCTCTCTCTCTCTCTCTCTCTCTCTCTCTCTCTCTCTCTCTCAATACTTTGCTCTGCCACCCTCTCTCCACCATGATGCTCTGCTTCACTACAGACCTGGAAACAATGGGACCATGCAGTTGTGGACTGAAACATCTTAAACTGTGAGCAAAATGAATCTTTCCTCCTGTAAGCTATTTCTCTCAGATATTTTGGCAAGGT